>VMBQ01000718.1:161634-243627 GCA_007657795.1 Dreissena rostriformis | reverse complement strand
CGTGTATAACATGTTTGAAAATTATTGCTGTTACATGTTATCACTTTTTTCATGATCATATACATGTATACATTGTATGTCTTATTTGGAATAAAAAAAATCTATCGATATCACTAACCCATGTTTGTAAACTGATATCCTTTATACGCTAACAAATACAATTAACATCACTAGTGGTTATATCAGATTTATAATACAAAAAAGACAATTCTAAATCCTGGAGCAATATCTTGAGTTTAATACTCCGTTAGTAATATGCGAATTAACATCATCGAAATCTAGCAACATTTTATTAATTAAGGAATTTAGATTCTGCTTTATTTTGAACCAGAATTTAATGATACGCATCTTTTTACACACTCTAAAGGAAAAGGACCCAGCTCGCCATACACTGCCGCAGACGTAGTTTGTGGTCGAAGAGACAACATCTGTTTACGGAATTTTAGATGGACTTGCTATATGTCCGGGCAGGGATGAAATCCCCATATCTCAGTACCATAGGTCAATATTGGCAAAATTATAACATCTAAAAGACGTATTTTGTCAGCAATACTGAATGAAATTTTTAAAAAGAGTTTATTAAGAGAAAACATTGCTTTTGACGCTTGTTTCGATAAGGTTTCCTGCGCTTTAAAAAAAATTGCCGTTCGAGGACAATGTCACACCGAGATAAGTAAACTTATTTACTACCTCGAGCTTAATATCATAATATTTAACATCAATATTTTTAATTATATTGCCCTTATTAAAAACCATTACAACAGTCTTGCTGGTGTTCACAGATATGCCCCATTCGTTACAATATTTATGCAACCTATCTAAAAGGCGCTGAAGTCCTGTTGCTGAGTAAGAAAATAAAGCTGTATCGTCAGAAAATAGCAACGTGAATAATTTTATGTTGTCGACATTAACACATTCAGTAGAGTCATTATACAAAAAGTCATATATATCATTTACAAACAATATAAATAATAATGGCGATAAAGGCTCACCCTGTTTAACACAAGTATGACTATCAAAGAATTCAGAAAGAGCAAAGGCAGTTTCAAATATGTGATTACACGGATTTTCTATGCGTGTTCTACTACATGGTTCACGAACCACTACTTACATTACTTGTCTTTCAACGCATTTTTTAACACAACCATATATTGATTTAATCATTTTAACAAATTAAGATGATACGTTATGCTGCAAAAGTATGTAAACAATTCCGTTCCCATAAACGAGATCGAAAGCTTTTGTAAAATCAACAAAGGCACAAATTCAGTTGTCGGTTGTATCGATAAACTACTCTATTTATCACTGCATTTAGCACAAAAATACAATTTATAGTACTCTTGTTGTTTCTAAAACCGAATTGAAAATCATTAAGTATATTATTGTATGTAAGCCATTTACGCACTCTTCTGTCTAACAATATGGAGAATATTTTAGAAAAAATACTAGCAAGAGTTATCCCCCTATAATTATTGACATCGTTCTTATCTCCTTTTTTAGGCACAGGATCAATAACACGTAAAGACCATGAATATGGATATGAACTTGTACTATATATTTCATTAAATAATTTTCATAGGACACATAGGACAGGAGATACAAGCTCCTTAAAATCAATAAAAATCTCAGAAATAAGTTGGTCAAAACCACCACTTTTCCCCCGTTTGAGATCCCCTATTGCATTCATTACTTCATCAATTGTTAAGTCGCTATCAAGGAATTCCACGGAAACACTATCTAATAAGTTTGATAAATATTCTTCAACCGTGACATTATTAAAAAAAAAAATTGCTTGCAAAGAAATTCTTAAAATGTTCGAAAAATGTGTCCGGAGTAATATCACTATCATTTCGCCGAGTATTTATCTTTTTTATTTCTCTCCAAAACTTTTTAGGTTGTGACGTGGCATATATGCTAAAGTTTTCTCGTTGTCGCATGTTAAAGGGGCCGTCCAACAGATTGGTAAATTGACAAAATTAAAAAAAGTTGTTTCATATTCGCAAATTTTCGCGTTTGTTATGATAATTTTGAGGAAATAGTAATACTGACCATTTACAATGCTCTTAAATATCCATTATATGCATCTTTTGACGATTTGAAAACCTCAAAATCATAAAGCGTCGTTCGACGCGAAACGATTGAATAATTTGGAAAGTTCTGTTATTGTCGCTATATTTTGTAAAACTACGAGGATTGCTTATATATGGTATAAAATACGGCTATCGTACATACTTGTCAGGATGGCCGAGCGGTCTAATTGGTTTTTACTCCAGGACCCCGATGGTCACTGGTTCGAGCCCTGATGAGGTTTACTTTTTTTTCCCTTTTTAAATTGTATTCTTGTTTTTTAACTGCAGATTTTTAGGTCAAATGTTTGAATTTATCAATATAGAGCATTTAATGACATGCTTCAATACATGCCAAAATCTAGTGGACNCCGGGGGGGGGGGGGGGGGGGGGCAATTTGTCTTATATGGCTTTAGTAAAACCTTGTTAGCACTCTTTAAGTAACATTTATAGTCCAAGCTTCATGAAACTTGGTCAGAACAATTGTTCCAATTATATGTCGGCTGAGTTCCAAATTGATTCATTCACATGCAATTAGCCCCGTTTTCCTAGAGGCTGATAGTTTTTCCATCAATATCACATTATGTGTCCTATCACTCAGATCCTGAGGTTTATGGTCAAGACTTTAGTAAGTGTGTAAAGTGGCATCTTGGATCATTCCTTGGTTCTATCATTATTCTTGTTCATATGGGGTTATTACAACATTAATATTAGTGGATATTTCCTTCCATTTATCTTCTTCTTACACTCCTTTATAACGTTCCACAATGTCATCGACATTATGAAAGCTTTTGACCGCGTGTTGCATGATGGCCTTTGACAGGTTCTGCGAGAGGTTAACACAAACTAAGGACTGGTACAAGCCATCAAAGAACTCCACGGAAACGCCAGCAGCAAAGTAATTATCAATGGACAGTTTGGTGACTGCTTCAGGCCATCAGTAGGCGTCCGTCAGGGATGTCTGCGCTCTCCCGTCCTGTTGAACCTTTTCATTGAACAGATAATCCAGTATACCCTAAAAGACCGCCACACTTCCATCTCCATCAGTGACACATCCATCTCTAACCTGAGATTTTCTGATGACATTGACCTCATTGGTGGCACAAACAGTAGAGTCCTAGACCTCACCAGCAGACTCTCTGAAGGAGCACAATTGACGCACAATAATCTCTATTGGCTACAGTCAAACGGCGAATGCTGGCTTGGTTTGGACACGTTACCAGGCACGACGCTCCGTGGTACGCTAGAAGGTCGCCTTCAAGGCCGTCACATAGAAAGCTGGATGGACCATGTGAAAGAGTGGTCGTTCGTCCCGATGGATGAATTGCTCACAGCAGCCCCCACCACACCTGAATGACGGAGGATCTCTGTATCGTCGTCCTTCATTCCCCCCCACCCAACGGTCAAACGTATCAAGAGAATGATGATGATGGTAACATTTATAAGGATGAGAGCATGTGGTGAATGTTTGACATGTTTTGTCTTGAGCCAGTATTCACATGCATGCAGTGAAAAAGGACTGCAGGAGGACTTGTCAAATAGCACCCACCTTGACCTAGAACTTAAATACCGCAAGTGCCATATTTGTTTTTAATATCATGGTGAATTCCTTTGGAAGACCATTGCAAGTAGTTTTAAGTGATGTTCTGTACACAAAACGTCAATCAATAAATGGAAGTAATTACATGTATAATCAATGCTAATATGCACCAAGGCTATTTCAAGAAATGTGTTCATCCAGTTAAGGTTTATGCGCAATTGTTTGATCGGATAAACCAGATTAGCTGAATGCATGCACCATCTGGTACTGGGAGGTTAGAAGGGGGAGGTCCAAGGAATGATGTGTACAGTCAATGTTATGGATCAGTTAAGGCTGCTACAGTGAAGGCTTTGAATATATACCAGTTAAATGAAGGTGTGCAGTAGGATCTTATTTCATGGTTATATTTTGTTCTGCTTTACGTCATTCATTTTTGTAATAATTTATTTTTTCATTTAATTTTGTGAGAAACAAATTCTGCAATTTTAAGTGTAAATTCAGTATTGTGATAAACATGTGTTTGCTTAATTCGTTTTTGTGATAATCAATTTCTGCAAAACAAAGTTCATTCTTTTTTCATGATAAGCATTTTTTACTTCATTCATTTTTGTGCCAAACAAATTCTGCAATTTTAAGTGTTCACTCTGTTGTGATAAACATTTGTTAAGTGTTTGTATGCAAAAATGTAATATATGATTAGAAAATATTATTTATTCGAAGTTTTAAACTATATCAGATAACAATACAGTCTAACCTGTCAATAAAGACCACTCAAGAGATTTGGTTGTTGTGGTCTTTGTTCACAGGTGGTCTTTATTCGAAGGGTCGATTGAAAGGAATTGAAAGGATTGGGAGAAAATCATTGTGGTCTTTATGGACAGGTGGTCTCTATTAAAAGGTGGTCTCTGGGAAAGGTTTGACTGTATATAGTATTAAAGCTTTATATAATTGTGTGATTTGATTATTAATTTAGCAATATTAAACCACTTTATAGCTCAACTAAGCATACTGTGCTCATAGTTAGTTTTTTGCTTGCATTTTGTCTGTCGTTCGTCGGGCGTATTGCGTCGTCTATCATTGATGTTTGCCTTGCAAACACTATAGAGACCACATTTATTGTCAATTCTTCAAGAAACTTAGTCAGAAGATTTCTTCCGATGATGTCAAATGAGGTCAAACAAATTATTTCCCCAATCTTCTTGAAACTTGCTCAAAATATTTGTAAAATGGTATCTCAACTGAATTTTTTTTAAATCTGGTCTGTTAAAACATATAGCTGCTACTGGATGTGTTAGTTTGCTTGTAATGGTGGCTAAAGTGNTTGAATGTTTATATTGTTAACGACCACGTTTCTATGGTTTGAGGACAACATGCTTCGTTTTTTGTTTTTGAAATAAATCACTTCGCGTCAAACAATACATGCTTGAACGGTATACTGGGGAGCATTTAAGATGATGGCTTAGTAATATAAGGACATTTTACGATACACAAACGAACATAGAAGCAAGTATGCAGATTGGAAAATAGGACATTTGTAATTGCCACAATTAAAGTATTGGATATAAAACGGAATAACAATTCTGACACAATTAAACCAGTCGACCGATAAGTTAATCGATTACACAAGCAACCAATAAATAATTTATCAGATTGTCATCAAACCAACTATTCGTCCAAGTATTAATAATTCATTTAACCCATCTAACAACCCGTCCAAATTTTACTAATGTCGCCAATAATTAACAAAGTTAAACGTAAAATAACGTTTTTGCAATAAGCAAAACAGTGGTGTCTTTTAGCACGAAAACTGTCAAATATGTTTTAAAGTGCATACCAAAAAGAGTCTGGGACAACTGGGATAAATGCACGTGCGTAAAGTGTCATCCCAGATTAGCATGTGCAGTCCGCACAATTCCGAAAACGAAAAATTCCACGTAAGCAGAAAATGTCGTTCCTGATTAGCCTGTGCGAACTGCATATGCAAATCTAGGACGACACTTTACGCACATGCATTAAGTTCAATTTTCCCATTACGAGGATTATATAGTTTACTGTTGATTGATTTCAGGGCCTCTGGGGCCGGATTTCTACCGAAGCATGAGTCAACTTAAGAATAACATCAACCGGAAGGTTGCACAGGCCGAACAGGGGCGCCAGGCCCAGATACAAACCGAGATGGTGCGTGCACAGAATGGGATTCCCTTCGGAGAAGGGCGCGTGTTCGTGACCTCGGATGGTGGGTTGGGATACATTTACAAGTAAGTCACTTTACTGTACTTTGTGGAGTGTTAGAGCCTCATAAACCAGAGAAATGTTCACGATTATTTTAGCGTAAACATGTTAAGAAAACGTTCTGTTAATGTGTTTAGTGAATGCTGCGTAGTACATACGGATTTGGCTTCCACGACACTCATACAGCGCAATACAATTGTTGTTTTTTGGCAGGGAATTTAAACAAGTGTAGTAGTGTACTAGGGTGATTCAAACCGCTCGCTTTCAGTAAAAACATCATTTTGAATGAAAAGTAACCAAATTATATCGAAAAAAAAACATCACATATCAAATATATATATAACATCATAGCCACACGCTAACAACCTGTAGCTTTAAGCCCCGATTTTACCTCTGGAACTCGGTCGTTCACACTGCGTACAACAAACATCGAAACCCAACTAACACCAACACGCGTATTGAGCGAACATAAACATGAGCCAGATGTACTAAATACAATTCATCAAAACCACACCTTCAGGATAACTTAGCTTTAAGTATTTTGGTTCGATTCTGTATCTCTTTAATAAACTTCTATCTGACATAAAGTTTAATCCGACTTATAGTTTAAACCGACATATAGAATAACACGACATAAAGTTTAACACAATATTAAAATTGATCTCTTCCATATAAAGAATAGAAGTAAAAGATTTTAAACATTTTAATGTTAACTTGTTTATGTATACGACTTTTTCCTGGGTGAAGTGCAAACTAACTTTCACCATATGCATATATTTTATACTGAAAATTGACACATCAAACAATATGATTGTTAAGAAATTCTCAGTAGCGTGAAATAGAATGTTTATGATAATGCTTATTAATATTATTATTGAAACTTGGAAGAGAAGACAATTCGAATATTTTTATTCGCGCATATGCTCATGACAATATGAGTTGCATCTCTTTAAAACCATGATAAAACCATTAGTAAATCGAAACAAGAAATCCATATAAGCCGCGCTCTAAGAAAACGGGGCTTAATGCATTTTTGAAAAGTGTCGCCCCAGATTAGCCTGTGCAGTTCACACAGGTAATCAGGGACGACACTTTCTGCTGTTATTGTATTTTATGTTTAAATGAAATATTTTCTTAGCGAACACCAAATTATGTGGAAGGTTTCATCGCTTATAAACCTGTGCGGACTTCACAGGCTAATCTGGGACGATACTTTACGAATATGCATGTATGTGTCCGTTCTTTCAGTTTCACGGACGGCTCTATGACGCTGTACTCGCTCAGCCCCGGAAGTCCGCCCCACGGCTACATGTACCACTCGGGACCATTCGGAAACTCCTACNCTTGTGGGTTTTTGTTTGTAACACAACTTAGTAATAAATATGTGTTAAATAAAGGACAGCTTCAACAAAACTCTTTTTTGTTTCATAGTTTATATACACTCGCCGTTAGCTAGAAAGAGAATTTAAAAATAAAAAGCTGGCATGTAACATTTGTTTATTCACGACCACAGCCGACACATATCTTAGATCAGATGGCTCTTTAAGACACATGCACTGACGCTCTTATTTCGTAGGAGAATCACATTTCGATATTGAATGAATCGAATTCATTCGAGCCGCGCTCTATGAAATCGGGCATTATACATGTGCGTAAAGGGTCGTCCCAGTCTAACTCTGAGTGATTGTAGTGAGCTTTTTAAAGTGATTCATGTAGAGTCTTTGTCGCAGTCACTATCATCGCTCAAACAGCTGGAAACGCTTACACTATATATGCTTAGATATATGGACATACAGCTACCTCACTCATTTAAGTATTTAAATATCTACGGTTACGCATTTCTTTCATCCGATTTACGCAAACTTGTGGTCACATTGTCTTCATGTATTATGAATGTTGAGATTAAGCTGGAATTCGGATTTTGTACTCTTAACTTTTTCAAAGATTATTTAATAATCCCAGTTGAGGAATACTTGGCAATCCAACAGGAACTGGAGACGCTGAAGAATGTTGCAGTAAATCGATTCTTAATATTCGATATGACAGTAAGGAACATGTTTACTGATGATGATGAAGATTATGCCAGGCCCAAGTATGTATGTGAAACCACTGGATGGTGGTGCAGATTCTGACTGGTCTGTACGTGGGGATGTTGGTATCAATGATGATACTCAGGAATTTGAAAACGTAAAAGATTTTGCCTATAGAAAATGCATTCGGAATATGGCCACTAACATCATCAATCGCATTTCTATGCGATTTCTGGTATTTCCCGCTTCGATCTCATGTTCGATCTCATGAATCCTTGAATGCACCTACGAGCCAAAATTATTATATGAAATTATGCATGAATGATTAATGTATGGAACACATTGTGTAAATAACAACGTTATATCCTAAATTGGTTATCATACATATATTGTTTCACTTGTCTATGTCAAACATTGAATTAAGAAACAATATCATGCTATTAAAAGTGTATAGACATGAAAACGTTAGTTATTCAAGAATAGCCTATCATCGAAATCTGTTATTTTAATGCTTACGACAACTGAGAAGTGTTTGTAATTTCTTAAAGGTTATATTTGCACCAGTTGTTAAATTCAATAAATGGCTCATATAAAACAAAATGACATCATTTTCATATCTGAATAGTAAGCGGTAATGGTGTCATATGTTTTTTTTAAATCAAAGGACAATATGACGTCCCTATGTTTTTTTAGGCTGTCGGGGCAAGTTACATGCGCGCAAGCACAAACAATCGTTAAATTTATAAAAAAACGTGTTCGCATTTATCATATACTGTGTATTATTTCGTTCCTAGTGTACAGTTTTTGTCATTTTGATCCTAAAGTTTTAAATAAAAGTACCCTGAGAATGTTTATTTTTATTTTTTATTATTCAATATAAGAAATACAATGTATACATGTATATGATCATAAAACAAAGTGATACCATGTAGCAGCAATAATGTTCAAACATGTTATACAAGGTATGCTAATATATACTTTTTTGACCCAGTGGTTTCCTTTTGATTAAAAAAAGTTAATATGTTTTTTTTTTCCTTGGTTGTTTGTGATAGCTATTTACAAAAAAAAACGAATAATTATGAATAAAGTTGAGTTCCATAAAGTGGGTAGAAAGCAAACTGGACTTGTTTATGAAAGTTTAATGTGTTTCCATTTTTGTTCAAATATATGAAATGTATCATTGTTGAGGGCTATTTCTTTTTCAATTTGAATCTTCAGTTTTACATAATTGAGAAAAGAGTTCACTGTAAGTATTTGTTTTCTGTATTTCATGCTGAATATGAAATATTTCATAATATAATAATGTAATTCACAGCGTTATTAACCTCTTGTATTTTGAAGGTATTTACCCCTAAACTGATGTATATGAGTGATAGTTTACTATTTTATTGTTGTTTTCCTAGAAAGGTTGTCAATTGATTCCAGAGAGAATGAATATGTTTACACTCCCAGAAAAGGTGTTCTTTTTTCAATATGTTCACTACACATATCACATAGGTTTGTGTTGGATAGGTTGCATTTAAAAAGAAATTTATTTGTAGCTATGATTCTCTGGATGTATTTATATTGAAAATTTCTCAGTGTGCTATCAGTAGTTCATTTATATGGCATGACAAATATTTGTTTCCAATTAAATTCTTTTTCTCCAAGAAGGTTTTGCCATTTAGTTTGAGCTTTAGAGGTTTCGGCAGGGTTTTTAATTTGAAGTTTGTAAAATATTTTGTTCATTTTGTTTTGTTTTGCAATTATGTTTTCTACGAATGTTTTTTGGGTACATGGTGTGTTATTTGCATTGGGAGCAGTTTTAATATGTAAAGGGTATACTTTTAATCAATGTGTAGTACATCAATGAATTACTTGTAGGTATTCCGAATATGTAGCATAAATTATCAAAAGAATAGAAGTCGTTTATTATGAAGTCGTACAATTGATCTACATATTTTATGTTTCGTTCAAACCAATGTTTATAGAAAAACGTTCTATTGTTAGTAGTTATGTCTTTATTATTCCATAAAGTGGTTTAACTGTTTATTTTGTTTTCTAAATTATGAGTGACTTTACACCATGCCGATAGAATATTCGATAGAAATATGTTTTTGGTTGAAATTTCATCTAAAATATTATTGTTGATATTGCATTCAAAAAGTAAGGAGTCACCATATGCTTTTAGAATTTTCTGGTAGAATAATTTCCATTTACTCGTATTGGTATTATCTAAATATCGTTTAACCCAACTGCACTTGATTGCATTCAGGAACGAATCTATGTCCGTTAGTCTGATACCCCCATATTCTACTGATTGACTTAATTGAGTTCGCTTAATTTTTATCAGGTTTACCGTCCCATATAAAATTAAATATTTCTGATTTTATATCTTTAATAATATAACTTGGTGGGTTTGGGAGAACTGTTAGTGTATACATTAATTTAGGGAGTGCAAACGTTTTGAACACAGTGTTTTTTTTTCCGATAAGTGTAAGTTTACGATGCTGCAATGATTTTAAACAATTTTTACATTTTTGTTATTTAGGCAATATGTTTTTTTGAACTGTTTCATTTTCATTGTATGTAAAGGTTATTCCTAACGTTTTTGCTTCATCTGATGTCCAGTTGAATTTCATTTCTTTTTTAAGATTTATATTACTTTGTTTAAATTTACCTACTCGTAGCACAGTGCATTTACTTTTGCTTAGTTTAAGACCCGATGTCATTCCAAAAAGGGTTAGCGATTCTATAAGATTAAAGAATGAGTCACTACTGTCATTTAAAAAAAAAGTTGCATCGTCAGCAAATAGGGACTGTTTAATTTCTTCGTCTGGTTCTAGCGATATTCTCTTTATACGTTTATTAAATAGCGAGGATGAAAGTGGACATCCTTGTCTTACCCCACGTTCGATGTTAAAACTGTTTGAAAAAGGCTTTGTTAATAATTATGCTGTTAATATCGGTATAAAATAGTTTAACCCATTTAATTAGACTTTCACCAAAGTTCGTATTTTCTAAGCAAGAGAACATTAACGAATGGTCTAGTGAATCGAAAGCCTTTTCGAAGTCTGTAAAGAAAATAAGGCCACAATTGTTTGGTTGGTTGAAATAATCTATGCTCTCTTGTATCAGACGTACGTTTTCACCAATGTAACGTCCTTTAATGAAACCAGATTGAGATCTTGATATGATTGATGGTAATATTTTTTTTAATTCTGTTTGATATACTTTTAGTTGCAATTTTATAATAATTGTTCAGTAAACAAATCGGACGCTGTTTGATAAAGATTCTAAGTTTTTTCCAGGTTTTGGAATGAGTGATATTATACCTTGTTTTTGAAGCGTAGTTAAGTTTCGTTGTTAAATAAATATTTAAGTGAATTAATTAAAGTTGTTTTAATATCATTCCAGAATATTTTATAAAACTCGATTGTGATGCCATCCGATCCTGGACTGTTGTTATTTTTGCATTTCTTTTAGTGCTAATCCACATTCATATTCGTTAAGTAATATGTCGCACAATATTTTGTCCTCTTGATTTAAAGCATGATGTGTATTTTTAAAAAGGGTGTTATTTTCAACATGTTTTCGTTTATAGAGGGTTTCGAAAAATAAACGTTGTTCTTCTAGTATTTGAGTTCTGTTTGTTATATCTTCGCCATTGACTACTAATTTTACAGTTTTTTGTTCGCTTCTACGTTTTTCCATGTTTGCGAAGTATTTTGTATTTTTTTCATTGTGTTCAACATGCTGTGATCGTGCTCGTAGTATTATTCCATTGAGATGTGTATGATAAATTCCTTCTAATACTTGTATTTTTTTAATGTTATTTCATTTTCAATGGCGGTGTTATCATTTGTGTTTGTTTCGTGCAGTTGTTTTTCAAGTGTTTCAATGATATTGATGGTTTCAGTTTCAAGTTTGTGTGTTTCTTTTTGTTTAAATGATGTGTATCTAATTGTTGTGTTACGTATATTTCCTTTAATTACTTCCCATAAGGTGTTTGGGTTCGCATCTTTATTATTTTGAACTGTATTGAATATTTCTTGTTTTATTTGCGTTTGATATTGTGTATCTAATAAGATGCTGTTATTAATTTGAAAGTATCTTGGGCCTCTTTCAGGTTGTATTTTGTGCAGTTTAAGTTCAACTAGAGAGTGGTCAGTCATAAATCCTGATTTTATGCTACATGTGTCAATAATGTTGCAAAGTGACTCAGATATAAAAAAATAGTCTAATCTACACAATACTGTTGGTTTTGTGTTTGAGTGCCTGGTGAATTTGCTTTCGTTTGGATTTACTGTACGCCAGATGTATATCATATTGTAGTTTTCAATTATGTTATTCAAAATGTTTTTTTTTAGAATGAGTATAAAGGTTTCATTTCTTTTTATTTAATAATGGGTTGAGAACAATATTGTAATCACCACCGACTATAATGTTTTTATCTTGGTTATTAATTAAAAAGGAGTGTAATGTTTCGTAAAATGTGTAATCATCTATGTTAGGGCCGTAAACGTTGATTAATGATAATTGTGTTTCCTGTATTTTGATATCCATACTTGCTTGTCTGCCAATTATTATTTCGTTAAAGTTATCGACTGTGATTCATATATTATTTATTATCAGAAAGGCAATGCCTTGTTTGTTAGTATGTTGTCCACTGAGATAGATGTCTCCGCCCAGTTCATCTTTTAAGGTTTTTGCTAAAGTATGTGTTAAGTGACTTTCTTGTAATTGTTATTGTTTAGCCCTTTTACATTCAAAGTACATAATTCAATCATTTAAAAAGGTGGAGGTTGATGTAAATGATAACCCTGAGAATGTTGCCGATAGAAATTTACTTGGTAGAATGTACAAGAAAAATAAGTTGCCTTCTTGAGCTTCATACGGTTTCAGTTTATTTTCGGGTTTTTAATTACTCTATACTATTATGTTCCACTTTTTTGTTGTTTTGTATTATTGAATTTTATGATTTTTATTGGAACGCATCGCTTATTTTTATATACTCTTACTCGATTGTTAATAACTCTGGGCCAAGTGTGAGATTTTGACTCTTAAAAACCGGCTATAACCCACTATGATTTATTGATGTTTTGTGTGTGTGTTGTGTATTTGTGCTTCTTCAAATAGTTCATGTTGGCAATACGCTCCTAGCAATCAACAAAGAACCACATGTTATAATAAGTGTTTTGTGCTATTGGTGCAGCCGAAGTTGCACATTGTTTATATTTTCATGAATTATAACGCGTGTTATTTTTCCAACTGTCGATATGTGTGATAAATATGATCTTATCATAAAAAAGAATTGGTGCAACCGTGTTTTTGTTTATATTGTTTTTATTTTTTATTAGAAAATTTTGATTATGATAACCATGATCATGGTGCCGTTATAAAATGTGTTGATGATGGTGAAAGTCATGATGATGATTATGATTATGCTCATTGCTATTACTATGATGTTTATGATGATTAAGTAAATTTGGTGAGATAATAAAGAAGACAAGAATGCAGACGAAGTACCTTTAATAATATTTAACTGATTGTATTTCAAGAAATATTCGCAACACCACAAGTGCTATTTAAATTTACTGAACTTCTCTATATGCAGAACATAATATGTTATACGTTCACAATATTTGCTCTCGTCTTTTGACGTACCACACATAATGCACCATTAAATTGAAAGACACTTTAGGAAATAAAAGATATAATTGTTGTACACTTACTTTATTGTATACTCCTTAATACAAATACACATATTTGGTCTAATCATTGAATAAACGTCACAAGTTGAATATGTACATATTGTATCTACATATCATTCTACTGTTGCCTTGACAACTTTCGTGAACTTAATGAAGACACTACTTTTACGGATTGTTCACAGTATATTAGGTTAGCACAAAGACAATTTCACAATATGTGTCAAGGTTTGGTCACAAATGTGTGACGAGACGAGATTACAATCTTAATTGGTGACTATAATATACGTTGACTACTTTGGTCAAAATACTATATGAACTACTTTCTTGGGCTCTTCGTATTCTGTAAACATTCACAATTTATGTTCAGATGAAACAAACATAACGTGTATATATAAAATGCAAACACGATTTTCAAAGCGGCTCTAAATCGCTTACCTGAGTCTATTTTTTTTCAACAATTGTAGAAGTTTGCGCCCTGTGAGTTAATTTTTGGCTAAACATGATTAAGCTTTAAACTTGATCGTTTAAACCAATATCAGACCAAATTCATCGCTGTAACTAGCTTACAAATAAATGTAAAAAAATATACTTACTTAAACAAGTGTGGAGTGTAAACAATATAATAATAACTTTGTGGAGTGTTAATAAATATATAGAGGATATTTGTTGGATTCGATGGAATATCAATTTAAATTCACGACAGATGATAGAAAACAATTTGTTTCTATGATCACGAGTGAATTAAAATCGATATTCCACCAAATCCAACACATTTTGTTTTATTTGATGCTTACAAATTATTTTAACAGGCTAATTTTGCTGGAAAAATGACCTCATGACGTCAAAAAACGACGTCATTTCACAGGGAAAAAGTGAAAATTATCGATAATTTTCACTGTTATTTACGGAATACCGTTAGGGCCATCGTGGTTGCACATTACAATCCAGAGGGCGATAATGCGAGAACGCGAGAGTACGATGACGACAGTGTGACAATACGATGGCGAGAATGCGAGAACGCGATGGCGAGAATGCGAGAACGCCATAGTACGATGACGACAATGCAGCAGTGCGATGACGACAGTGCGACAATACGATGGCGACAGTGCGATAGTACGATGGCGACAATGCGAGAATGCGAGAACACGAGAGTTTGATGAAGAGAATGCGACAATAAGATGACAACAATCAGACAATACGATGGCGAGAAAGAGAGAACGCGATGGCGATAATACGAGAATGCGAGAACGCGAGAGTACGATGACGAGAATGCGACAATACGATGACAACAGTGAGACAAGCGAGAACGCGATGGCGAGAATGCGAGAATGCGAGGACGTGAGAGTACGATGACGAGAATGCGACAATACGATGACGACAGTGCGACAATACGATGGCGAGAATGTGAGAACGCGATGGCGAGAATGCGATGATACGATGGCGACAGTACGATATGACTACCGCATTGTTGCCATTGTACTATTGCACTTTCGCCATCGTATTGTCGCACTGTCGCATTGTCGTCATCGTACTATCGCGTTCTCGCATTCTCGCCATTGCGTTCTAGCATTCTCGCCATCGTATTTTCGCACTGTCGTCATCGTATTGTCGCATTCTCGTCATCGTACTCTCGCGTTATCGCATTCTCGCCCCCCTGGATTTGAATGTGCAGCCACGATGACCCTAACGGTATTCCGTAGTTATTGTTCACTATCTGAAACGGTGAATTATCAGTTTTAATTCACTGATAATTCTCTATAAACCACCGGAAAGCATAAAATAAACGTCCTTATAACATATACAATTGCAGAGACAACTTATATATAAGAACTCGTTAAAATCGCAACTATAAACTAGTAAATGCTTTTTATTGTGATAAGAACCAGTTGTTTGTTATTCCGAATCTCGTTATTATTCTACAAAGGGTAGCGTCCTTGCTATTCAAATAGTAAACTTCATGAGCAGCTTCATACACACGCTGAGGCATGACGAGGACGCTGCCTCGCCTAAAATGTGTAAACAAAACAAATCATATGCCAGAATGAAATACATTCTGAATTTTAAAAAAGGAACCTGAGACACAGTTTTGCATTTGACATTATATTATATTCGTCAGTTGCATCCATTATTTTATTTTCTACGTGCTTATGACAGTAAAGCCTGGGACCGATTCATCGATAGTTGTAGCGTTGTTATCATGTGCGTGAACATTCTATATTCTTATCGATTTACTATTACTCACCGGCATGTGCACAGTTTTAAAACATATTTGAATGGGTGCGCGTTGCTTCCATTATTGCAGTTATAAATTGGTAACAGTAGTGCAACTAACAATATACTATACTATTACAACTGCAGTGTATACAACAGCGTCCTATTTAGCACTAACGTCTTCATCAATACTGTTTATCGTTGCAAGAATTTCTAAGAAACGTTTTACAAATACATTTCCGAATATCAACTATATACTTCAATTCGTCTTTAACATGACCGCAAGTTATTGTAAATGTTAATGTAGTTTTAGTTCAATATGAAGAAGACAATCGGTACAGCAAAGCCGCTCATATTTATAGTTATAGCAGTGTGATTGAGGTTAATACCATCACTTCTATATGCCAAAAAAAACATGCAATTATGGTCTTCTAACAAAACCCCCTTCACACCAATTGTTGTGACAGTTATAGTAATTGCTTTGGAGGATAAGGCCAAACATAATACCAAAAGTGTTTTCAATTCTGAGTATGCTCTTCCGTAACAACTAGTTATGTCCAATTTATGTGGGGTAGGAGAGCATATATATTCGTCCTTGTCCGTGAGTCCATCCGTTTTACCGTACTTTCGTCTTGACCTCCGCCCACTGTTTTGTTTCGCGCGTAATTCAACACGCGTTGCATTCTACATCGACCTCATGATTTCCAGTATAGCACCCCGACTATCTATTTGTATCAATTTATATCACATGCCTTAGTACAATCTATAAAAGCACCATGCAACTGCTTACAATGATTCAACATGTGAGTTATGACACGTAACATAACAATATAATCACCTGTGCTCATGTGAGACCTGAATCCGGCCTGGTCATCTGTATCTATACATTAATTTTCTGTCAAAGACACAAACTATTATTTAATATTATGGTAAATAAATTTCTTAGTACTTAGCAGTGTAAAACCTTGATAATTATTGACTTCGCTTACACGGCCTTTCTTGTGTAAAAAATCACGTGACCATTTGACGATGCCGTAAGTTAATACCCTTAAGTAAATATTGTATATAATAGCGAATGTAAATACGGTGAAAGCGCACTTTCTCGTATATAAACAAAGCATTATACTACAGACCATAGCCTGTACTGTTGTTTGGGATTATTTCGGTAGTAGCCTTGTTAATTTCATGTATTTATATAATCATATTTGATTCCTTAAATATAACCCTAAACTAATGTTTGTTCACTTCTTTCCACACAGTCCACAACGTCTTCATCTGGGTTATTAAATTGTTCGAAGTAATTCACATATTCACCATTTGTTACGTATGATAGTTGTTAGCCAGCAGACTGTTTAACATTTTTAAAACTGGCATGTTGCAATTATGTTATAATTATTATTATCATATCTTAGTTTAGCTTACTTGATACCATGTTTATATTCAGTTCTTCTGTTTTATTTTTCCTGTTTAAATGTAGATTAAATGTCGATTTTTTTTTATGAGCACTCAGAAGTAAACCATCTATTGCTATGACTCCAACCAGCATAAGTTGTAGTTTGAATTGTCAGTGTGCGTTTAAACAGCTTCTTCCATAATATCACTGAATGGTCAAATACATAAATTGATATTTTTGTAGAATCGCCTCTATTAACAGCATTTTGCCATTCATTCGTTTGATATTTGTAATCAGCAGAGGACACAATTTCAATGTAACTATCCCTATTTTCACTACTCCAAACATATGTATTCTGGTTATGATCAGCTTGACAAATGCATTACTATTATCGGGTCATTTAAAGTCAATGCATTATCTACCAAACAATCATCAGCTACAATACGTTGATAATGCACACACTTGATTTATATTCTGATGTAAATGTGCGGGGAGAGAGGGTAAACCACCAGGTTCTTCCCTGTAGAAGTAGGATGTAGGGACCTCCCTGCACAATCCGTTTGGAAAACGCTAGGAGCTTTGGGCATCAAAGTCAGGGCTTGTACAATCTCTGTTCGGGCCCTTGATAAGGCGGCAGAGATGGCGTCCAGTTGGCTCTAGCCACGACGAAATGAAACAACATGGAAGCCATCCCAGACGAGCAGTGCTAGATCAGTACTGCTGCTTCGCCATCAAGAAGGGTGTTCCGAGATAAGGGGCGAAACACCTGATTACTATTTGGAACTAGACTGAAGACGTCTGTATTACGCAGTAAACACTGTATTACTCAACATGGCATAGTTAACACATGATTAACAACGCGTGATCCAGAGATACCAGCATATGTATATTTACCGGGCACATCTCTATCAATCTGACCATTAAGTTAACGCACACCGGTTTGTTGACACAAATCAAGAAGTATTAAACCATTAGTGTTACTTCTCCTTTATCGTGCGCGTAGCGCGGGATAGATTCGGAAGGGATATAGTCGTCTCGCAAAAAAAAATCGATATCGTCTTAAACAAAATCAGGCCATCCGACGAATGCGAGTTCAAGTCACCACACACAATCACACTAAGTTCTGTTTTCGTTTTTTAATTCAATATCAACAATACATCTTTAAAATGTATGACATTCTATCATAGTTTGGCGAGAACTTCGTTCTTGAACAACATAACGCAGTCAAATATACAAATCATCACGTTCATTAACTTGTGATGCGTCAATGTGCACACAGATTATATCATCATGTGATTTTAAAACCAGTTTATCTTTAACTAAAAATACATTCCTTATATTAACAATTGATCCACCTAAAGGATCGCTTACTAGTTCTAAGTTTACATATCGATTAAATGGAAAATATCTGAATCCGTTTGAATGTAAACATGTTAACTCTTTAACCAATTAAATCGGATCATTTATTTCAATGCTAGCAGGGGGCATGTGTATACGGGACCTGACTGCGTTTAAGTGAGGTTAGTTTGAACTGACTGTCAAAATGGCGTCGTTTGCATGATTTTCGTAAAGGAGTAGCGTGTATTTTCACCCAGAAAGTCTATTAATATTTATATTTCTTTTAACTGAATACCACCTTTCGGGAAAATACAATAATTGTGATTTGTATTATATCGTATTGTGCACATGCGCAAATACTATGAATTATATGAGAACATGATATTCGAACATCCAAATTCTCGAAAGTTACTTTATTAAACAAACTAAAAGTGAACGGTTTACTTCAAAAACTTTTTTTTCCGACGTCTACGACCGTAAAAAAAACACAACAAAACAACGAGGGAATCACAAACACCGTAAAGCCGAAAGGGCGCATTCATTTAAAAAAAATATAAATATAACTTGTCTTACCGAGTGAAATTGCACGAAACTCCTAAATAAAAAACACACAAAACGAAGCCATTTGGTACGTCAGTTCCAACTAACCTCGCTTAAACGCAGTTAGCTACCGTATACGCATGCCCCCTCCCCTGTCTAGGAAGCCTCTAGAAAAGGGCGTTTGCTGTTAAAATAGCACAAGTGATACTCACCTCTGGTCGCATATGACGACAATTCTTGGCTATCATATATCACAGATGTATTTTAAACACACTGCTTATTGTCACACTAGTTGGCTTTTAACAATGCAACATAGAGTTCCACATGAGTTCGTTTATTGCAAAAATAGTGGGTTAATTAATTGCATCGTTGTCCCCACGCCAGTTCGCGTATGGACACAGTTCAACATTGAAGTAGCACCGCTGATTTCCGCAACTGGTCTCTAAATATATAAATCCCTTTCGGCTACAGACGTTGGTTTTTTAAATTGCACAACTGATCCCCAAGCATGGTCGCCTATGGCCAAAGAAATTGGGTATTTAATTTGCATCATTGATCATAACGCCTACAGTAGACGGCGATCTGAAACGCCATCTACTGTAGACATAAGCAACCAGGTACGGATATAAATTGTGTTCGTTAAGTAATTTTGCCATATGCGACCAGACGATGATTTAAATGATACTATTTAAAAGGAAAACTGCTGATGCCCTAGTCGACTATGCGTGGAGATCAACGGTGCATTTGAATACTCATCTACTGTAGCCACTCGCGACCAGGCATGGATATAAATGGAGCTATTTAAAGAATAAAGTAATTTGGACATAGGCGACCAGGTGTCGATATGAATTCTGCAATTTAAATGGCAAACGTCTTTGGTTATCAATTGTGCAATGTACATTTCCAACTACTGTTGCCATAGGCGGCCTTACCTAAAGAACCATAGAGCTATCAGAATGGACAACTCCTGCTGCTGGTGTTGAGATCAATTTTGCAATTTCAATACCCAACTACTTTAGCCATTGGCATCCTTGCAAAAATTATATTGGTGATATTGAAAGAGTATTGCATTGCGGCAATCAAGGGTGCTATTTTTAAAGCCAATTACTGTGGTCATATGTGACCAGGTGTGAACATCACCGCTGATGTTGAAATACTTTTATCCCATTATAAGACGTGCATTGACGGTATAACAACCCATGCAATAGACTATCCTCTATCCTACCTTGTTGAATAAACCTGTCGCGTGCTATTGTAAGATCATGTGTGGGTTTAAAAAATAATTTGGAGAATCTGCGTTTGTCAACTGCGGAAGAACAAAATCGTCTAAAAATGCGATATTTGAACATTATTAATGTCAAGCCTCGCGCTACCATGGTTGTTAGCCTCGCGTAATAAATTATATCTTTATCCAACACTCACATAATATTCTCTATTTATCGTACGGACATACACACATATATTGGTAGAGTCTCAAACGTAAAAATCACATTTTCAATTGAAAATCGATGTTCAATAGTTCATCGATCACATTGAATTGAATTCCTTACAGGTATTTTGCTATATCCGAATAAACATTCATACTAGGGATTTATGTCAATACAATTATAATTTGTTAAAACTGTCATGCATATCGTTTTATTTAGAAATCTATCTCCAAATATGGTCATAATGAAATGTATTATCAAGCGATCAAAGTACGTTTTTATATCACGTGTCGACTATGACCAATCAGACGAGTGTAAACATCATCTTTCTGTGCGAATAAACAGCCTAGTCGTGTCGATCAATTTCGAATTGGTTTTGTGGCCTACGCAATGATAGTTTCAAGATTGCAGTTCAAATCATGCTGAGCGAATGTCTTTATTGATAAAGCTTTGGGGTGTAAAAATGTTACTTTTTATATGAAGTGAGTGTTAAATGTAAACAGTTCACATCGAACAAATTTCAGTGCGTGTTTTACATAATTTTCCTCATATATACTGGCATCTGTACACACCAAATCTAAATTCGATCGCAGGTACGTAACTAAGAATTAGTTTATTATGGCTTTTTGTATTAGTAAGAACACTATGTATGTTTACCAATTAACAATGTAAAAACTTGTTTTTAGCTCAAAACATGTTGACCGTTCATAGCGGTTTATACGATTCACTGTAATACTAATTGTTATACTTTTGGTAAAGAGTGTAAATTTAAATGCATGCATATACACTTACTGTAAATTGTAAAACGATACAATGGTACATATGCAAAATACTTGACATACAATAATAACTAGAATAAATTGTGTTTTATATTAGGTTTGGAACATTATGAGTCGTGTATCACTCTATACATTGCATAATCTTTGGTATGTATTGATATAATTGAGACACCAAAATGTTTAGTGTACTTAACGCTCTCCATGCAATTAACTATTTTAACTTCACCGACACTCAATTGAGACCTGTCCATTGGAAATAAATATTGCACACTCACAATTAATTATTGAATACAGATCAATTATGTGCTTTTTAATTTAGGCGAAAATATTATGTTCGTGTATACGTTTGTCGTTCTTGGCAAAAGATTCCAATTTCTTAAGAGCTGTGGGCATTCCCACCATCAGGGTATTTATTGAACGCTTGTATCACCATAACAACAGTTTTGTTGTTGTCCTTTTCTGAACGCAAAGTATGATATATGAATGGATCGTAGTTTTCTGCGGGCGTGTTGTTCTTCATTGGGGGTAATTATTTCAATACGATTTAAATCATCACTGGCTGCTCATGACATTAAAAAAACAACAACAGGTAAATGTTATATATAAATATTTAAGCACATTTTGTGTGTGTGTGTGCGATCCACAATTTTAAGTTTAAGAAGAATGTGTGTATTAAAATCATGTCATGACTAAAATACTGGATTGTATTTTAAAGCGTCAGCATTTACGTGATCCGGCATTTAAATTATATCATTTTATCACAAGGGCATTGGCATGTTTTTTATTTGAAAACCTCCCATCGTCGAACAGGTTTAGAGGTACACACTAAGTAAAAAAAAGACTAGCTTTTATGCGATATTTAAAGCCGAAAAGGGAATGAAAGTATTTGACATGTTCTTAAATAACCGTTTATTATGTCCCTCACCGGAGCGTGTTTCTGCCTGTTTAGTTTATTATACATTTATATCATCGATATGTTAAGTCTAAATCTTAAATAAATCACGTCTTAATCCAAGACCATCGTAGATCTCCCCGCGCAGCAGATAAACAAAACGCCGTTTCACTTAAAAGCAAATCCACATCGACACTTAAAGGGACTGTCAAGGATACATCAGAGAAAATTGTATTTTTTTTTATCTTTGAATAAAATAAACGTGTTTCATTTTGCGTCTCTTGGCGTGTTCTGTTGGGATTAATACACGGTTTTGGGAAGTTTAAGACTTGTTTAAAACCACTTTGCACTTCTAGCGACCCATAGGGTTACTGGCTGGGCGTTGGATTATTGCAATCTAGTGTAAATGATGTTTTGTGGTTTCTCTCTCATCATCATACATGTCTGAGCTGATGCCTGAAGTATTTTCATGCGATCGCTATCCTTTGTTCTCATTGGCCCATGCGTTAAATGAGTCCAATTTAAATAAACCTCGACAAGTCATGAACATATGCGCAGTGAACGGTCGCATGTTTTATATAATAAACAACTATATTAAGTAGTAATATGATAACAGGTGCTACCTAATTTATGGACACAACCTTATTTAATAACCATGTGTTGCAATACAACAATACACAACGTGTTTTTACAACTTCCAAGCTTTTTGATCTAATAGTATACATTTTTTTGCTATTGATTTATATCCTTAGGAATTGCAAGGTGACTATAGCAAACAAAACATCATGATACGTCAAATCAATTTTCATTGCAAGGATTATCAATGTTAAATTATTTATGTAAGTACAAAAGGCTTGTTTTCAATTCAAATCTTACATAAAAAAACAGGCTACTTGCTGGATATAAATTTCTGTCGCCACCTTTTGTCCCCAGTTTAAAAAAATTCCTTCTCCACTTCAACAATTGAGCCTTAATGTAACACATTTAAGGACAATAACTGGGAAGTTATATTACCCATTTATTTATACATTCCAATAACACATACGACACACATACATACATCGTTAACCATATGAGATGCGCTTATTTATCTGTCATTCATCTAGTGTGTCGGCTTAGCCGCAAGAAAAAGCATATAAATGAAGTTAATATATTCAATACATACATGTTAACATAAGTACATTGAAATGTATGGCGATCAAAAACATACTTCACAACATGTATTTAAAGTGAAAGTAGAGCAATAAGTAAAGTACTGTCAACAACTCATACGAAAGTTTAAGTAAATACAAAGTGAGGTGATCGTTCTAGTTTGCTACCGATTTAATTGCTTTAATTGAGACTCGAAACTGCTTAGTTGTACTAAACGTCCTCCAGGCAATCAAATATTTACCCGTCCATTAAAAAATAATCGATACCCGTCCATTAAAAATAAATACTGCACACTTAATAATTCACGTTATTATCAATACTGTGCTTTTCAATTTAGACAAAAACATCTTGTTCGTGTAAACATTTGTCGTGCTTGGCAAGAGTTTTCAATTTCATAAGAGCTGTGAGCATTCCCGCAATCAGTGTATTCATTTAGTTTATAATACATGTATATAATCGATATGTTCCAATTCCTTGTTAAATTACGTCTAAATCTGAGACCAACGTGAATCTCCCCGCACAGAAGATAAACAAACCGCCGTTTAACTTAAAAGCAAATCGATGTTGACACTAATGGAGCGCGTTATGTAAATGACGATATTTGAAATCCCCTGATAGCAAATGACAGACGTGTCCCTTGTACATGCAAGAAACGCAATTTGATAATACGGCGCTAGATTATTCAAACGTAAAGCACGCCGGGTATGCGGATACTTTGATGACGGATTGCACTTCGATAACAGAGAACAACAAACGCCACGCGCGAGAGGTAAGTTCCTCAGGGATTTTTAAAGTTATATACTAAAGATTAGTTTTTAAGACAAGACACATTGTCGAGTTGATAAATGGTGTTTCCTTTTTTTATTGTGAAGACAAAATTTTACTGAAGAATGCTTCATGTTTGTCCCAAAAATAGAAAATTCGGTCGGAAAACAGCATGCACTGGATGAACAGTAACCATTTGAACAAAATAAATCTACTTAGACATATTGCATGAATTTATTTGCTATTCCAGCATGTAGAGTTATCACTGTGCTTCAAATTCTGATTTTTTTTATTGTATTCAATGAAATATAAACAAAGATAGAGCATGTTATAATAGGTGGTATACCTAAAGTTGCTGGCACTTTTATTACCGATAAAGAGCACTTCATCTTACAGCGACTTTTAACAAATTGAGCACTCTGATAACCGAGTTTGATCTTCTACCTGAAATGCATTTCTGTATTATGAATTTTCAATATTCCCTGCTTTAGCATGGAATGACCCAATTATGATTTGAGTGTGTTGTTCATTTTCAACATTATTAAAAATCGTTATGGCTTGAAATATATTTTGCATTTGAAACATAATTTGAGAGAACATTGTGAAAGTGAGAGAAAACGCGGATGATTTAGTTTCTCAAACTAATTGTATACATATATTAAAGAAAATAACGCAAATGTCTTATCATTTTAAAACTATTCTGTGCCTAAACGCAATACATGTATGTATTATTCTGTAGGTGATCATAAGTTATGTTATATATCTGATGATACGAAAAAAAAATGTTATAGTGATTTTTGCTTCTATTTAACAATGAACACTTTTAACGGATAACAATTATAAATTGACGACATCCAATGACCCTCGATTACTCTCTTTATTTGAAATATACAGAGGTGCTGTATGAGCAACTTTAAAAACGAACCAACCAGCTAACGCCAATCAGTGAATGTTGATCACAAATAGTAACCTACAATTATGAAATAATATGTGCGATGATGATCATCTGCTGAGCAAGTTTACAAATAAATAACAATACAGTTTGTAAAAACAAAGGTAAACAACATTTAAAAACCCGAGACTGCACTTTAAACTTTAAATACACTTATATGGTCAATGGTTTTAACATCATAATCAACACGTGGTTACGGTAATCTGCTCTTAAATTTCAAAATTCAAACAAGGAATATGTGCGTTTATTCCATATTATAAATAAACTCAAGTCTCATAAAAAATATTTTTTTAAGTATATCACATGAAAAACATTTGATAATTTGAAATGTGGTATCTGCCTGTATTATTTGCACACACTTTTTTTTACATTTAAACAAAAACTTGAACTCAAACGATTATGTTCTAGCTGTATTGAACAATTTGCGCAAATCAATCGCCTATCTTTAAGCATCCCCAGAAAAAAATATGAAAATAATACTGCAACAGAATATTTGTTCATAACGGACACTTATTCTTTGACTCATGTTCTTTTTCTTCTTAAAGTAACAATAGACTTGGTGAGAATAATGCAAATACAAAACCGTCGCTACTTGCGTAAACATGCGCATTAATTAATTAAGAAGACTGTCTAGTATATACACATTGATGAAGAAAGCGATTGATTATTTAGCATGCGGTATACATGTGTCTTCATGATTGTCACATCTTGTTTTGAAAATAAATACAAAATGAAAAAACACAGAAACAATACAATCGTGCTAAGTTACATTTAAACCTTATCTCAATAAAATCAATAATATCATGCTGATATTTATCTCTGAGAGGCAGTTTAAGCACAGTGATTATTCATGACATGCTATCTTATATATAAGTAAATGGGCGTAATACCTTCATTAGGACATAAAGATACATGCTTTAGATCAACCGTTTCGCTACAAAGAACGTAATTTAAAAATGTTTAAGCTCGTGTACTATTCGTAGATCCGGCTGTCGGGTGACTCGAAAACTGGAAAATATATTGTCACATAGACTGTTCTCATCAGACATATCGAAGTTGTTTCACATTTATCTTTCACATTTATACAAAATCATATTCATATTCAAGAGGGATAAGAACATGTTTCGGTAACTCGTTTTTAATTTATGTACATACATTTGTATTTATTGCCTGCTTACTATAACAGTATTCCATAGCGATTTCTGAATTTTTGATTCACTAAAAAGAGTGTGTTATATCTGGAAAAAAGTGTCCAGTAATCGGGAATGAAAGTGCCATTGACATTAAGATGATCGGTAAACGAAGTGCCCATGAAACATTTGCATGCGATTCATAAAACATTTGAATTTTCTTAAATACGTTAGTAAACTAAAATGTAACATGTTGTAACATTAATGGACACATTGATCTTTTATTTCGAATAGCAATAACGTTCTTGTTTTATGTCTAAGTATGTTTATTTTGTTAAAATATGCACTGATCATCCAATTCATGCTGATTATCGATGTAGTTTTATCGCTTTTTGTTATAGTTCACCCTTTTTTCCGCGAATTTCTTTCTTCGCAATACAAAGTGCTATACCATTAATCACCCTAACAATGTTTCGTGTCTGAAAACCAAATGAACAGAACATACATGCAAAACAGCTGAAGAATTCACCTCTCGTGCGTGGCTTTTGTTGTTCTCGGTCATCGAAGTGCCATCCGTCATTAAAGTATGCGCATACCCGGCGTGTAAAGGCTCTATATACATTTCTAAAAACGAGACTCATATATTTAAGACGTATGCATGCTAAAATATTGACTTTTTCTTAAAAAATAAGTAGAATACATACCCTAAATGTAATGCCTCTGTTGTGTAGTGATAAAGACAACGCTTTTGCACTCAAATGTCCCGGTTTCGATCGTCGGGAGGATAAGTATTTTCTTGTATCAAAGCTGTTTGTTTGCTAACATACTAATTTTAGACTATTCAAAATAGTATAGCGTTGTTAATAAAGGCATTATATTACTTTTGTTAAATACCTTAAACGGGTGAACAAGTCGATGTTTTTCCCAAGTAAAAATTCCCCCTGTCTTATAATTTATTTATAGAAAACATGTTTTTAATTGCAATTTTGGTGGGTAATTACTTCCTGATCTGTGTAAGTACCATTTAAACAAATTGTTTCTTACGATATGAGTTAATTTTGAAGTATCTATCAATTAAATTTTGAAGATAGGCTTGCACAATTTAATCATTTTTGATGGAATCAATCTTATTCTGAATATCAGTGCGTAGATGAGCAATATGAATTGATCAATGTTAACCATTTTGTGCCCGATTTATTTCAAGTGATGCTGGTTAAAATGTGTGCGGTTTAACTTAACTTTTTTTCCTATTTTTCGATCAAGGGTCAAGGACACATAAGAAAAAATTTCGTTGCTCAAACTTTGTGTTTTCCTTTTGCAAATATTTTGTGAATTGTTTTTAAAATGACTTATGACTAGAGATTGGTATTTTTTTCTGGTTTCCAAAGAAAATAACAAAACTTGTTTTTATAGTTCCTTTATTCAACTTCTTACACCTCATTTTCTATTATGAATGCATATATAAGGCATTCCTGTATAGTACATATATAAAAAAAGTCTTGTTTAATCAATATTTCGGTCAAAAGTGTATTTTTTTTTATTAAATGGTTAAATAAAAAATGGAGGGGGAAGATCAAGAGTTGACAACTTGGATTGTATTAGAATCCTTAATTATTCGGTAAGTTTTTCGTGACCTTTGATTTTGGATGCAGAATACCATGTCACTAGGAACATGCGAACAAACAACAAAACATCAAGATGTCGAATTAGAGTTCTAAAACCTTAAGTGTTAGATGCGCATACAGAAACGTATTGATCAAAGAAGAGCGGTGCAAAGATTTCCCAATAATACATATACCTTTATTTCCTCCAAATACATGAAGAGCTAAACAAATAGTCAGACAAAAGTTTACAGTAGTTAACAAAAAGCATAAGCATAATACATATACATTTATAGTACAATATCTTACAATCCGACAGCGATCACACACAGTTACATTGAAATAATAAATAAATCAACTTATATACACATATGTTCGAAATATTATTTATAGGCATGGAATAAGATCAAATTGATATTGTTTAGGAAAGTAACTACCTAGAGGTCAACAAAAGAGAAAACAGTATATATGAGCACATAGCCAGAACATGTTCGTTATATTTAAAAGTATCCCTTTAACCCACGATGCACCATTTTGAGCAATGTACAATTTGACGCGCCTGCGTTGAAGAACATTTGACACACAAATACGTCTGCTTGTTGTTCACGTGGTAAACTTCAATATTGTAAGTAGAAGTCTACCCCCCCCCCCCAAGNCCCCCCCCCCCCAAGTTTGAATGACGAGTGCTTACATGCGTTCTATGTGGGGAATATTTAGTGTTCAACAATATTGTCACACCATCTTTAGCACTTGTGACACTCTTCCGCGTATAATCTTGATAACATACGCCCTACTGCTCTATTAAAAGATTTTACTATGGCCAGCAACTCTGGATGGGATTTCAAGATTACATTAGGCACATATGGGTTACCGTCCTCAGCATAATCTCGGACAAGCAAGGTCTTTGAGTGCATATTTCCAAGTACAAGGCTTCTCTAGCCGGATTTTTCAAATGTCCCAGGAGAATGATCTTCCATTGCATTTTTTAAACAAATGTCGCACTGCTCAAATACATATTTAGATACTCATTTGTACTTTTGAATTAACCTAAATATGCCTGGAATAAATCCTTGGTATTGATAATCATTGTTAAGAAATTGCATCAGTCTTTTCAGGAACACGTGTTGGTCAAGTATCTACAAGGAAGCCTACATAACTGTCCAAAAATGTAAGCTTTCTTGCGTCAACACCTGTTACGAGTGAATCGACGTCTTACACTGCGAGTGAAAAAGTCAGTGCTGGTAGACAGTTTCAATGACTGTATGTGTTTAACGCAAAACCTGTGGGCTATATCTCAAGTCTTTTAATGTCCGTTTGCGTGCATGTATTCCAAAGTTCACATGCGTAAAGCGCTTTAGGCATATCCTCTGCTTGGTATAACGTTTGAAGTGTAAGTGGGTTTCAACCTCCTGGATGTAAGATGCAAAAATAATAATTGTGTTAATGTAAATTTGATATTGTGTTGCGAAACAGTCGGTGCACATGTTCGATGGGATTAAGTAGTTAAATATTATAAACAGTCAAATAAATGTATTTATGTCATTTGTGTTATCAATTTGTTTAAAACATGTTACATGGGAATATAAATGTTGCCGACATGTGAATAGCTAGAGAATTATCACTGGTCGTAATATATAATATTTTATTATGAAATATGCGTTGGTATACATAAAAAGATAGCGGCGGGCAATTTCAAAAGAAAGACAACTATAAAAAAAACATAATGACACATAAAATATTAGTTTTGTGAGTGGAAAACGCTTGAAATATGAATCTGCGTGTGTTATTACCGATGTCAAAATGCTTAAATGCACCAACCACTGTGCTAACCATACATTCTAAAGATGAAGAGTGTCAGTGTATTTCGAAGCTGATAAGGTCCTACCGTGACTGAGGCTACAGTATGTGATGTACCGTTGTGTGTCTCAGCACTCCTACCTAATTTGCTTACTTGACCAAGGAAAGTTGGGACGCATTTTTAATTATAGCTGCAATTTCCAGCTATTGAATTGTTACTGAAATATTTGTAATGTTGGTCTTGTCTTGAGTTGTGGAAAGGGGGGGGGTGGAGAAAAAACCACCTGTCCGGTATGATGACCACCAACCAAACTCACGTGCTATTAACCACTGCGTTAATCGAACAGCCAAGGCGATGAAACAAGCTGAATTTGTGCTATTGATATATGACTTTATAGGAAATCTTAAGTGTGTTCCCATTATCTATTTTTATACTTCTGGCCATTCGACTTTAATAGATGCTGGAATCCCTAAACAGACAATTTATACCTTGTGCTCAAGGTTAGTAACTGGGCTGCGCCATTAGCGCAGTGGTTCCGCGCTGCTCACCTAGGCGCCCCAGCTTCAATTTCCGTTAACGCATGAGGTTTTTGTTGGTGGTCACCATATCGGACAGGTGGTTTATCCGTTGGGTACTCCGGCTACCTCCACAACAAAAGGTCATGTCAAACGTGAAATATCTGTCAAAATAGCTGGATAATAGCTGGATAATGCAGCTCTAGGTGCGGAAGGACCTCATTCACTTAAAAATACACACATGGTATTGTGTGTGGATTACTGTTATTTAATAATATGATGATCACACGCAGTGCAAATGAATATCATTTACTATGAGTTTGTATGAGTACATACGTTTTCTTGGTAAGGATAATAAGTCAGGTTATAATATCGTGTTTCAGTGTTTAAATAAACCAATTACTAAATCAATTTCTTTCACCAACGGTTATCGACCAGTCTGCTGTTTTCCAGTGTGATGTATTGAGTTGAGATATTGACTGTCGTCTAGTGTCGCGTTTCGTAATGGTTGACTGTTGTCTAGTGTAGTATGTCGCGTCGAGATGTTGGCTGTTGTCTAGTGTCGTGTATCGTGTTGAGATATTTACTGTTGCCCAGTGTAGTATGTCGTGTTGAGATGTTGACTGTTGTCTAGTTTAGTATATCGCATTGAGGTGTTAACTGTTGTCTAGTATAGAGTGTCGCGTTGATATGTTTATTGTTGTCTTGTGTCGTGTGTCGTGGTGAGATGTTTCCTGTTGTCCAGTGTAGTATGTCGCGTTGAGATGTTGACTGTTGTCTAGCGCAGTATATCGCGTTGAGATGTTAACTGTTGTCTAGTAAAGAGCATCGCGTTGTTATGTTGACTGTTGTCTAGTGTCGTGTGTCGTGTTGAGTTATTTACTGTTGTCCAGTGTAGTATGTCGCGTTGAGATGTTGACTGTTGTCGTCTGTCGTGTGTCGCGTTGAGATGTTTTCTGTTGTCCAGCGTAGAATGTCGCGTTGAGATGTTAACTGTTGCCTAGTGCAGTATATCGCATTAAGAGGTTAACTTCTGTCTTTTATAGTGTGGCGCGTTGATATGTTGACTCTTATCGAGAGTAGTGTGTCGCGTTGAGATATAGTTTGATGTCCAGTATAGTGTATCGCGTTGAAATGTTGACTGTTGTCTAGCGTCGTATGTCGCGTTAAGATGTTGAATGTTGTCTAGTGTCGTGTGTCGCGTGGAAATAATGTTAATTGTTGTCTGGTGTCGTGTTTCGTGTTGCGATGTTGACTGTTTTCTAGTGGCGCGTTTCGCATTGAGTTGCTGACTGTTGTCTGGTGTCGTGTTTCGCGTTGATATGTTGACAGTTGTCTAATGTCGTATGTCGCGTTGATATATTAATTGTTGTCTACAACAGTATATCGCGTTGATGTGTTGATTGTTGTCTAGTGCAGTATATAGTGTTGAGATGTTCACTGTTGTCTAGTGCAGTATATCGCGTTGGTATGTTGATTATTGTCAAGTAGAGAGCGTCGCGTTAATATGTTGACTGTTGTCTAGTGTCGTGTGTCACGTTAAGATGTAGTTAGTTGTCTAGTTTAGTGTGTTGCTTTGAGATGTAGTTTGTTGTCTAGTGTAGTGTGTCGCATTGAGCTTTTGATTGTTGTCTAGTGTCGTGTGTCTCGTTCAAATGATGATTGTTGTCTAGAGTCGAGTGTCGCGTTGAGATATTGACTTTTGTCTAGTGTAGTGTGTCGCATTGAAATTTTGAGTGTTATCTAGTGTCGTGTGTCTCGTTCAAATGGTGACTGTTGTTTAGTGTAGTGTATCGCGTTGAGATCTTGACTCTTGTGAAGTGTAGTGTGTCGCGTTGAGATACTGACTCTTGTCTAGTGTAGTGTCTCGCTTTGACATATTAACTCTTGAATAGTGTAGTTGTCGCTTTGAGATGTTGAATCTTGTCTAGTGTAGTGCAAAGTTGTCTAGTGTAGTGTGTCTCGTTGATATGTTGACTGTGGTCTAGTGTAGTTTGTCTCGTTGAGATATAGTTTATTATTTCGTGTAGTGTGTCGCATTAAGCTGTTGACTGTTGTCTAGTGTAGTGCGTTACGATGATATGTTGACTGTTGTCTAGTGTAGTGTGTCGCGTTGATATGTTGACTATTGTCTAGTGAAGTGTGTCTCGTTGAGATATACTTTGATATCTCGTGTAGTGTGTCGCATTAAGCTGTTGACTGTTGTCTATTGTAGTGTGTCACGATGATATGTTGAATGTTTCCTAGTATAGTGTGTCGCATTGAGCTGTAGAATGTTGTTTAGTGTAGTTTGTCGCGTTGATATGTTGACTGTTGTCTAGTATAGTCTGTCGGATTTAGCTGTAGAATGTTGTCTAGTGTGGTGTGTCAATTTGCTATGTTGATGATTGTTGTCTAGAGAAGTGTGTCGCGTTGAGATCGTGACGGTTGTCTAGTGTAGTGTGTCGCTTTGATATGTTGACTGTCGTCTAGTGTAGTGTATCTCGTTGAGATATAGTTTGATATCTAGTGTAGTGTGTCGCATTAAGCTGTTGACTGTTGTCTATTGTAGTGTGTCACGATGATATGTTGACTGTTTTCTAGTATAGTGTTTTGCATTGAGCTGTAGAATGTTGTTTAGTGTAGTGTGTCGCGTTGATATGTTGACTGTTGTCTAGTATAGTGAGTCGCATTGATATGTTGATTGTTGTCTAGAATAGTGTGTCGCGTTGAGATGTTAACTCTTGTCTAGTGTAGTGTGTCGCTTTGATATGTTGACTGTCGTCTAGTGTAGTGTGTATCGTTGAGATATAGTTTGATATCAAGTGTAGTGTGTCGAATAAAGCTGTTGACTGTTGTCTAGTGTACTGTGTCACGATGATATGTTGACTGTTTTCTAGTATAGTGAGTCGCATTTAGCTGCTGAATGTTGTCTAGTGTAGTGTGTCGATTTGATATGTTGATGATTGTTGTCAAAAGTAGAGTGTCGCGTTTTGATGGTGACTGTTGTCTAGTGTAGTGTGTCGCTTTGATATCTTGACTGTTGTCTAGTGGGGAGTGTTTCGCGTTGCGATAGTGACTGTTGTCATGTGTAGAGTGTCGCGTTGATATGGTAACTGTTTTCTAGTGGAGTATTTCGTGTTGCGATGGTGACTGTTGTCATGTGAAGGGTGTCGCGTTGATATGGTAACTGTTGTCTAGTGTAATGTGTCGCATTTCTATGTTGATTGTTGTCTAGTGTAGTGTGTCGCGTTGAGATATTAACTCTTGTATAGTGTAGTGTGTCGCACTGATATATTGACTGTTGTCTGGTGTCGTGTGTCGCGTTGAGATGTTGACTGTTGTCTATTGTAGTGTGTCGCTTTGATATGTTGACTGTTGTCTAGTGTATTGTGTCGCGTTGATATGTTGAATGTTGTCTAGTGTCGTGTGTCGCGTTGAAACGTTGACTCTTGTCTTGTGTCGTGTGTCGCGTTGAGATGTTGACTGTTGTCTATTGCAGTGTGTCGCGTTGATATTTTGACTGTTGTCTAGTGTCGTGTATCGCATTGATATGTTGATTTTTGTCTATTGTAGTGTGTCGAGTTGACATGTTGACTGTTGTCAAGTGTAGTGTGTCGCGTTGAGATGGTGACTGTTGTCTAGTGTTGTGTATCGCGTTGATATGTTGACTCTTGTCTAGTGTGGTGTGTCGCGTTGTTATGTTGACTGTTGTCTAGTGAAGTGTGTCTCGTTGGGATGTTGACTGTTGTCTAGTGTAGTGTGCCGCGTTGAAATATTCGATGTTTTCTAGTGTAGTTGTTCGCGTTGATATGTTAACTCGTGTCTAGTGTAGTGTTTTGCGTTGATATGTTGACTGTTGTCTAGTTTAGTGCGTCGCATTGATATTTTGACTGTTGTCTAATGTAGTTAGTCGCGTTGATATGTTGACTCCTGTCTAGTGTTATGTGTCGTGTTGATATATTGACTCTTGTCTAGTATAGTGTGTCGCGTTGAGATGTTGACTCTTGTCTAGTGTAGTGTGTCGCGTTGAAATGTTGAATGTTGTCTTGTGTGGTGTGACGCGTTGAGGTGTTCACTGTTGTGTGTCGCGTTGATATGTTGACTCTTGTCTTATGTAGTGTGACGCGTTGAAATGTTGAATGTTGTCTAGTGTTGTGTGTCGCGTTGATACGTCGACTCTTGTCTAGTGTAGTGTGTCGCGTTGAAATGTTGACTCTTGTCTAGTGTAGTGTGTCGCGTTGAGATGTTGACTGTTGTCTGGAGTCTTGTGTCGCGTTAATATGTTGACTCTTGTCTAGTGTAGTGTGTCGCGTTGATATGTTGACTCTTGTCTATTGTAGTTTGTCGCGTTGATATGTTGACTGTTGTCTAGTGTAGATTGTCGCGTTGAGATGTTGACTGTTGACTGGTGTCGTGTTTCGCGTAGATATTTTGACTCTTGTCTTGTGAAGTGCGTCGCGTTGATATGTTGACTGTTGTCTAGTGTCGTGTGTCGCGTTGTTATGTTGACTGTTGTCTAGTATAGTGTGTTGCGTTGAGATAGAGACTTTTGTCTAATGTAGTGTGTCGCGTTAATATGTTGACTCTGGTCTAGTGTAGTGTGTCGCGTTGATATGTTGACTGTTGTCCAGTACAGTGTGTCGCGTTGAGATATTGAATGTCGTATAGTACAATGTGTTGCGTTGAGATGTAGACTGTTGTCCAGTGTAGTGTGTTGCGTTGATACGTTGACTGTTGTCTAGTGTCGTGTGTCGCGTTGAAATGTTGACTCTTGTCTTGTGTCGTGTGTCGCGTTGAGATGACTGTTGTCTAGTGTTGTATGTCGCGTTGATATGTTGACTCTTGTCTAGTGTAGTTTGTCGCGTTGATATATTGATTGTTGTCTAGTTTCGTGTGTCGCGTTGAGATGTTGACTGTTGTCTGGTGTCATGTATCGCGTTGATATGTTGACTCTTGTCAAGTGTAGTGTGTCGCGTTGATATGTTGATTGTTGTCAATGTGTCGCGTTGACATGTTGACTCTTGTCTAGTGTAGTGTGTCGCGTTGATATGTTGATTGTTATCTAGTGTAGTGTGTCGCGTTGATATGTTGACTTTTGTCTAGTGTCGTGTGTCGCGTTGATATGTTGACTGTTGTCTAGTACAGTGTGTTGCGTTGAGATAGTGACTGTTATCTAGTGAAGTGTGTCGCGTTGATATGTTGACTCTTGTTTAGTGTAGTGTGTCGCGTTGATATGTTGCCTCTTGTCTAGTTCAGTGTGTGGCGTTGATATGTTGATTGTTTTCTAGTACAATGTGTTGCGTTGAGATGTTGACTGTTGTCTAGTGTAGTGTGTCGCGTTGATAATGTTTAATGTTGTCTAGTGTTGTGGGTCGCCTTCATATGTTGACTTTTGTCAAGTGTAGTGTGTCGCGTTGATATGTTGACTCTTGTCTATTTTAGTGTGTTGCGTTGATATCTTGATTGTTGTCTAGTACAGTGTGTCGCGTGGAGATGTTATTGTTGTCTAGTACAATGTGTTGCGTTGAGATGTTGACTGTTGTCTAGTGTAGAGTGTCGCGTTGATATGTTGATTGTTGTCTAGTGTTGTGGGTCGCCTTCATATGTTGACTTTTGTCAAGTGTAGTGTGTCGCGTTGATATGTTGACTCTTGTCTATTATAGTGTGTCGCGTTGATATCTTGACTGTTGTCTAGTACAGTGTGTCGCGTTGAGATGTTATTGTTGTCTTGTACAATGTGTTGCGTTGAGATGTTGACTGTTGTCTAGTGTAGTGTGTCGCGTTGATATGTTGACTGTTGTCTTGTGTCGTGTTTCGCGTTGAAATGTTGACTCTTGTTTTGTGTAGTGTGTCGCGTTGATATGTTGACTGTTGTCTAGTACATTGTGTCGCGTTGATATGTTGACTGTTGTCTAGTGTAGTTTGTCGCGTTGATATGTTGATTGTTGTCTAGTGTCGTGTGTCGGGTTGATATGTTGACTCTTGTCTAGTGTCGTGTGTCGCGTTGCTATGTTGACTCTTGTTTAGTGTAGTGTGTCGCGTTGATATGTTGACTCTTGTCTAGTGTCTTTTGTCGCGTTGCTATGTTAAATCTTGTTTAGTGTAGTGTGTCGCGTTGATATGTTGACTCTTGTCTAGTACAGTTTGTCGCGTTGATATGTTGATTGTTGTCTAGTACAATGTGTTGCGTTGAGATGTTGATTGTTGTCTAGTGTAGTGTGTCGCGTTGATATGTTGAATGTTGTCTAGTACAATGCGTCGCGTTTATATGTTGATTGTTGACTAGTGTTGTGTGTCGCTTTCATATGTTGACTTTTGTCTAGTGTAGATTGTCGCGTTGATATCTTGAATGTTGTATAGTACAGTGTGTCGCGTTGAGATGTTATTGTTGTCTAGTACAATGTGTTGCGTTGAGATGTACACTGTTGTCTAGTGTAGTGTGTTGCGTTGATATGTTGACTGTTGTCTAGTGTCGTGTGTCGCGTTGAAATGTTTGCTCTAGTCTTGTGTCGTGTGTCGCGTTGAGATGTTGACTGTTGTCTAGTGTTGTATGTCGCGTTGATATATGGACTGTTGTCTAGTGTAGTGTGTCGCGTTGATATGTTGACAATTGTCTAGTGTGGTGTGTCGCGTTGAAATGTTGACTCTTGTCTAGTGTAGTGTGTCTTGTTGATATGTTGACTCTTGTCTAGTGTAGTGTGTCTCTTTGATATGTTGACTCGTGTCTAGTGTTATGTGTCGCGTTGATATGTTGACTCTTGTGTAACGTAGTGTGTCGCGCTAAAATTGTCTATGTTATCTAGTGTAGTTTGTCGCGTTGATATGTATACTCTTGTCGAGTTTAGTGTGGCGCGTTGAAATGTTGATTGTTGTCTAGTGTAGTGTGTCGTGTTGACTGTTTGTTGTCTATTTAAGTGTGTCTAAATGGTGACTGTTGGCTTGTGTTGTGTGTCTCGTTAATATGTTGACCGTTGTCTAGTGTAGTGTGTCTCGTTGATAAGTTTATTGTTGTCTAGTGTGGTGTGTCTCGTTGCGATGGTGACTGTTGTCTAGTGTCAACTTTCTTGTTGAGAGGTTGAATGCTGTCTATTGTAGTGTGTCGAGTTAATATGTTGACTGTTTGTTGTCTAGTGTTGTGTGTCTTGTTGAGATAGTGACTGTTGTCTAGTGTGGTTTGTCGCGTTGAGAGGTTGACTGTTGTCTAGTGTAGTGTGTCGCCTTGATATGTTAACTTTTTCAAGTTTCAACGTTCGTGTTGACTTGTTGAATGTTGTTTATTGTAGTGCGTCGCGTTGAGTGGTTGACTGTTGTCTAGTGAAGTGTGTCGCGTTGAAATGTTGACTGTTGTCGTGTGTCAACTTTCGTGTTGAGAGGTTGAATGTTTTATAGTGTAGTATGGCGCGTTAGGATGTTAAATGTTGTCGAGTGTAGTGTGTCCAGTTGAGATTTTTTATTGTTGTCTAGTGTACATTTTCGTGATCAGAGAATGACTGTTGTCTTGTGTCGTGTTTCGTGTTGAGAGGTTGACTATTATCTAGTGTAGTGCGTCGCGTTGATATTTTAACTGTTGTCTAGTGTAGTGTGTCGCGTTAAGATAATAACTGTTGCAAATAGCAGTGTGTCGCGTTGAGAGGTTGACTGTTGTTTAGTGTCGTGTGTGTCGTTGAGATGTTGACTGTTGTCTAGTGTCGTGTTTGGCGTTGAAATGTTGACTTTTTTCAAGTGTAGTGTGTCGTGTTGAGATGTTGTTTGTTGTCTAGTGTTGTGTGTCTCGTTGAGATGTTTACTGTTGTCTAGTGTATTGTGTCGCGTTGAGTTGTTTACTGTTGTCTGGTGTCGTATGTCTCGTTGATATGTTGACTTTTGTTAAGTGTAGTATGTTGCGTTGATATGTTCAATGTTGTCTACTGTCGTATGTCGCGTTGAGTTGTTAAATGTTGTCTGAAATAGTTTGTCGCGTTCATATGTTGGCTGTTGTTTAGTGTAGTATATTAGTTGAGATGTTGAATTTTGTCTAGTGTAGCATGTCGCGTTGATATGTTGACTATTGTCATGTGTCGTGTGACGCGTTGAGGTGTTCACTGTTGTGTGTAGCTTTCATATGTTATCTCTTGTAAAGTGTAGTGTGTCGGGTTGATATAATAACTTTTATCTATTGTATTGTGTCGCGTTGATATGTTGACTGTTTTCTGTTGTCGTGTTTCGTGTTGAGATGTTAACTATTGTCGAGTGTAGTGTGTCGCGTTGATATAATACCTGTTGTCTAGTGTATTGTGTCGCGTTAGTATTTTGATTGTTGTCTAGTGTAGTGTATCGCGTTGAGATGGTGACTGTTGTCTAGTGTAGTGTGACGCGTTGAGATGTTTACTCTTGTCTAGTGTAAAGTATCGCGTTGAGATGTTGACTAAAGTCTAGTGTAGTGTGTTGCGTTGAGATATTGACTGTTGCCTGGTGTCGTGTTTCGCGTTGAGATGTTGACAATTGTCTGGTGTAGTATGTCGCTATGAAATATTGACTGTTGTGTAGTGTAATGTTTCGTGTAAGAAGTTGACTATTGTCTGGTTTAGTGTGTCGCGTAGATATATTGACTGTTGTTTCGTATCATTTGTCGCGTGGCTATGTTGCCTGTTGTCTAGTGTCATTTGTCGCGTTTGGATGGTGACTGTAAACTTTTATCGTGTGTCGCGTTGAACAGTCGTGTGTTGGGTTGAGAAGTCGTGTGTTGGGTAGAGAAGTCGTGTGTTGGGTTTAGAAGTCGTGTGTTGGGTTGGGAAGTCGTGTGTTAGGTTGAGAAGTCGTGTGTTGGGTTGAGAAGTAGTGTGTTGGGTTGAGAAGTCTTGTGTTTGGTTAAGAAGTCGTGTGTTGGGTTGAGAAGTTGTATACAGACCAGTAAAGTGTGTCGCTATGAGATGATGTGTGTGTGTCGAATTATCTTGCTGTGTGTTGTCATAATTAAATAGTAATTATTTATCAAAGATTTAATCATTTAATTTTTTATAGCATAAATCATGTATGTTGTTTCATATACCTAATCAGTCTTCATTCACCATAGAGGTAATCGTTCATCATTCATCATGGCGTTAATCGTTCATCATTTATGATACAGTTATTTTTTTTATCAATTTCCAATGCAGTAAATCATGGAGTAAGTGGTTTATTATTCAACATGGAGTTAATGCTTAATCGTTTATCATCGAGTAAATCGTTCAAAATTCATCATAAATAATGTCTCTATATTCATCCTGAGGGTAAATTGTTCATCATTCATTATGGAGTTATTTGCTCAATAATCGTCACGGATGTTTTTTTTTCACAATTGAGTTAATCGTTCATCAATCATTATATAATTAATCATGTATCATTCACATAGAGTTAATGCCTCAATATTCATCATGGAGTTAATCGTCCATCATTCACCATAGAGTTAATCGTTCGTCTTCAATTGTATAGTTAATGTTTCATTATTAATAATGAAGCTTATCATTAATTTTTCATCATATAGTTTATCATTTATCATTCATACTATTGCAATTTCTTGACGTGTTATGAAGAAGCCGGGACAGTAATGGCGAAAAAGCCAGAATACGCTGATATGGTGTGTATGTTAATAATAACCTGTATAAAAGTAAAAGCAACATGTATATCATCAACGACGTAGTTCGAACAAATACAAAACTATGGGAAAACAATAAATAAGTGAAAGTGAGACAGATTGTACAAAGTGTTCATAAATGCTTATCAATTCACATACATGTACGTCACCAGGTCAAATTAATATAAAAATCTTGCAAACACACTAGAGGCAGTATTTTAATTCGAAATATTAAATGATCACGTCTTCAAGTATGTTGTTAAAGCTTGGGAACACTACCTGCTCAGAACACTTAAGTTCTTTGGTTTCTCAAATGAACGCCTTAGAGAATGTGGTCCTCTTGTTTAACATAATGATATAGTTACAAATTGTAACAGTGCATAATATCGATACTTAACTTTTGTACCTGTATTAAAAAACGTTGTCAATAATGTAACCTTGCGTAAATATGTAAAGAATAACAACATTCAAACGTTAGTACATAAAAAAGGTCGCCATACCATATAGTTGTACCACCAGCCAATAATAAACGTTGATAAATAACACTGAAATCATCTGTAAAATGTGGGGTGTATTACATATAACGGTACGTGCATTTATGACGGGTATTCCGTGCTCATCAGTGTAACTTTCGGTCTTCATTGTTTCGACAACACATTGTTCACTGAAATGGAGGCATTGATTTCCAATGAAAACATAATGCCAACTTTACTAATAAAGGAATGCAATTAGTGAAAATTGAATAACCTACATATCTCTATATTATAAATGTAAAGTTCTAATGTGTTTTCTACTGTTACCGTTGTAAATAATACTTTTCGCTCACCGTTCCTAACCGGATTTATGTAAGATCCCACAAATATGGTGATGTTTAGTTTTTTGGTTAGATAATTTATAAATATGAACGTATCACAGTTTCTCTCAAGAAATCGCGTTCGTCATAGACTTTTATGTAAATGAATGCAACATTATTCGTTTTGATTACGATCAGGTTCAAGGTCTCTTTATTTGGAAATATCTTGTTCGTAAGGGTTCTCTGGCCAGACTGCTGAACATTATCATTATTAAATGTAGAGCAGAAAACATTGCTATTTATATTTTTCTAAATGAAACTGTTCTATTTCGAACCTTTTATGAAGACACGAATTCATTCGAAATATTTCAGTGGATTTTAACATATGCATAATTTGGCTGAAGTTGCATGTTTTCCAGTTGTGTTAAATATTTTGGTAACAAAATAATGAGTTCGCATTTTTTTGTGTTTGATCATTTTTGGGTATGATGTCAATATGAGTAAGCTTTTGCAAATATGTGATTTGGAAATTAATGCAAATTTACAAATAAGTTCTATTGATAAATGCCCTCTTCAAGATGTATGTTTGAGAAATAAACAGCAATTTTACTGCGCCATATTTGAAGATGTTAAAGAGAAAAAAACAATAACAAACGACAGTTAATTTTATTTTAAGATTTAAAGGTTCGTACTATCAGGCAAGTGACTGTATCCACAAGAACCTACATTCAATACGTGTTATATTATATTGTCTCTAAATTGTTGGGTATCTTATGTTGGGGTTATATTAGTGAATCTAAATTATCGGTAATACAAAGTATGTTTAAGTGTCCGACTACTTGTAGTAATATCATTCGTCAATCAGCGAAATCACCACTCAGTGACTTTTTTCAGACGGATGGCTGCCAGCACCAACGTGTTCAACGACAAGGAGACCAATAACTGGGTCAAGGCGAGCTTAGCACTCAATATAACGAAGGAAGGACTAGCTCAATTTCTGTGCATAGAATTAAAGAAGTTTCACACAGCCGTTGGAAAAGGCTGTGGAAACTGCTCCATTGAAAAACTCATACCATGTCCAACGCGTCCATATTGTAACAATAGTAAACATAATTGTCATTTCCACAAATCACAGAAACCACAGCCATGCTCAATGTGTGATCAAGTAAAGCACAACATTACATTACATCACAGATACAGCAAGCCATCCTGGCGGAACACTCATGCGGAAAACTGGGCAAGCGACTGCTGGGAAATAGGAAAATGCTTCCTCCCTCCGGACGGATATAACAAAGTTTCCTCGGTCCAGGAGTCGGACTTAAACGGCCTGATAAGCATCTTGTTGAACTGCACACATTTCCAGAACTGTCTCTCCTCTTCATGTCTATCACCTCCACCACCTGATAAGCAATCTCCACTAGAAATGGTATTGTTTGAAAACACGTGTTTAATGTCTATAACGTATTTTCCTATATATTTGACTAGTAACTGAATGCAGTTACTACGATTTTAGAGTTTTTAGAAATAGCTGTGGCATATTTCATGTTGTAAGTTTTTATAATATGAATTTCTTAACTCTGCATAAATTTACATTGCCAATGTACATTTATATTTGAAATTATATAAACATATTACTTGATCATATACCATAATGTCTTGTTGCTTAGGTCCGTCAGATAGGCCGAGATGTACGTCACACACCCGATTGCAAGGTTACAGATGCTGATCTGCAGGGCTATTTCCAGAGACTGTCCACGCTACTGGCTGATCCAAAGTGCTTACAACATGACCACTCAGCAACCATAGCGCACACGAGACTGATGTAAGACTATGAATTAATGAGACATGTTTACATGTTAACAAGTTCAAACCGTTTGTGATATCTTTCTAAAATAAAAGCACACTTTTTTCACGATAGTATATTTGAGCAAAATAACGCTACGGCAAAAGCTATGAAAAAGGTTGTTTTAATTATAGAAATTATTTGTAATTCATTTTAAGTCCTAATCAAGTGAAAGACATTACGAATGGAACTTATCCGTTCGTGTGTACGTAAGAAATCCAGAGGCCTGTGTAATCAAGTCCTCTTTGAATGCTGGGTTGAGTTTGCTTAAACGTTCACAGTTGAATTTTAAGCGACGCTTTCATTATTTATAGATCTTACTGTTAACGTATTTTTCTCAATGCATTGGTTACTAACAACACTGATCTAGTACTGCCTAAATTTGAATAAGTGCCTACAAATAATTCCCATTTTAATGGTTAAATTATTTTGCATAATATTTTTTTCTTATACCTTGTCTCAATTCAACTACATTTTGCAGTGAATTTTGTTGTGCTAGAGCACTGATATATCAATGGGTATTATGATTATTAAAGAGCATGGCAAAGTAAGCATTGTCACCCAGTGACACCTTATATAGTAGTTAAACAGACAGTAATATGTAATATCAGGAAAAGGCCAACTAAGCAATAGATAACATAGATAGATAACATGGGGAAGATAGCTGGGTAAAGTTATACATAACTGGCCCACCAGTTGCCAGTACATGGTGGAAGGCTTGGTCAATTAATCGTTCATTTTGACATGCTTATATCATAACTATGCTGGCGGCTAACAAGATCACTGAATTTATATGCTAATTGATTTAAAATTTCCCTATTACTCATTATTTTATGTAGGTCGATATGCGACTTCGATAAATATGTTAATAATTTACTAAAGTTTCGCTGCATTATTCACTATTCTATGTAGGTCAATTTGCGAAGTAGATTTCAAAGTACAATTTACAAAATGAGTGTTTAAGTTTTGCTGCTTAACATTTTTTCTTAAATACAATATTGTAAATAACTTAATAATAATAATTCTATACTTTAACTCTATAATAATCTTATTACGTGACAACCATCAACCTTTTGAACTTTCTGAAGGTCACCTTAATTGCTTAATGAATCTTTCTTAGAACCTTTGTTCTAGTTATGGTTTTGTACTGGTACGAAAATCGTTCTCAAAATGCTTTCCGCCCGTCGCGTACACTCTAACGTTTTCATTTATTGCACAATCGTCATAAAACTTGGTCTAAGCATTTCTTTTGAAATATATCGGATCAGTTCGAAACTGGGGTACAAGGTGTCAATAACTAGGTATCAAGGTCAAATAAATGAAATGCTTTTGAACCGTCTAGAGGCCACATAAATTGCCCAATCTTCATCAAACTTCTCATAACATGTGTCCCAATGATATTTCGAACGAGTTTAAAAGTCGGTAATGTCGGGTCAAAAACAAAGCTTCTATGCTAATTTAAAGAAAAAACGTATGAGCACTTTCATGGCCACCTTTATTTCACAATCGTTAAAAAACTTGTCCAGAACATGTGTCGCTATGATAGTTCTGCTTAGTGCAAAACTGATTCATGTTAAATCGAAAACTAGGTTACGAATTCAAATTAAAGAAAAACCTTCTGAAATTAATAGAGGTCACACGTTTTGCCCAATCTTAATCAAACTTGCTAATAACTCTTTTCCCAATTACATATCAACCGATCTTAATCTGGACCACGTTGGGTAATAAACCTGGTCAATCGGTCAAATTAAGGGGAAAAGATTGTGAACATTAGATGCCCAATTGATTGCCAAGTCTTCAAAAAGCATGGTCAAACAAATTGTCGCTATTATATCTAGACTGAGTTCGAAACTAGGTGACGTGGTGTCAAAAACTAGATCACTAGGTAAACGGAAAGAAAAAGCTGTAAAACACTCGTGAGGCCTGAATATTGCCCACTATTAATGGAACTTGGTCTAATAATTATCAAGTGAGATATGATTCCAGTCAATTAAAAGTCATGGTTCCAATAAGGCGTGACAACCTTTCCATAGTTAAACCATTTGAACATCAAGACATCGACAAATGATTGAGTTTAGTTGAAATAAACATGGCTAAACATCAGTTGTTGGAGCAGTTTTATTGTGCAAACTAGTGATAACTATCTGCTCAGAACAGTTAAGTGCCTTGGGGTATCACATGACTCTTAGGGTCTTCGGCTATCTTATGAAACAGAAGGTAAAAAAATCGAGTTGTCATTATTTATTTTTTACCCGATTAAAAAATGAAAACATTTTATAGCATTACATAAATTTAAGGGAAAACATGCAAACATAAGAGAAATGTTTAAAAATTATATCGCTGAACGTCATTTCTGTAATGTTATAAAATATCGTATTTATGACGTCAAATTACACGAACTATTATAACGCTCAAACACATTTTGCGCATTTCATCAATTTATATTGCATCAGCATGACTCAAACAGAAAATATGTTACTTTAAGAGTGAGATCGTATTATCTTTTCTTTGTGTTCATTTACAAAAGATCCGCAACTCGTGCACATTTGTGGCCTGTTCTGAGATTTTTGGTCAAAATGGGGTTCATGGACGAAATTGAGTTATTCACATTTTAAGAAGCGTCTACGTATGTTGAACACGAAAATCTTAAGATTTTGGCAATATTTCACAATTTTATGTAAAAACGGCTGATTTAGAAATGCCTATTAAAACACCCAAACAAACATTTCTTTATTTATTTTCATGGCAATAAAATAAGTAAATACATTTTTAATAAACCTACAAGTGCAGGAATAAATCAATAACATTTGGTTTTATAATATGATATAGTTAATACTACTTCAGACAAAGAAAACATTATAAAATTTATATTGGTTACCTAGGAAACACCATAAATGATTCAAATGTTTGAAATTCTGATCATACAAAGACATTTTAAATAGTTTTTTGTTTTAAAATGATATGAGGAAAAAACACTTCTATACCTAATTCAGAAACAAAGTCAAAGTGTATATCACAATAGACACGGACTATTGTGTTAATTTGCTCTATATTAGTTTGCAGTATATTTAGGTCTGATAAGATAACTAACAATTACCTAATTTAAACAAATATTATGGCACTGCAAAATAATTAATAAAAACTGTACAATTATATTGTAAAGTTTACATCTACTTTTTTCCAAAAATAATCAGTGATTGTTAACAAGGTATCTTACTATTTTAGTTGTCCTGTGACCATGGAAACCAATGTCTTTACACACACAAATGTATTAACAAGAGGTGAAACTAAAATAATTTATTTAAAAGACTTGAACATTACATTTTATGTTTATAAAACCTTGCAAACAATAGTACACAACCTAATTGAAAATTGCATTTTGCAATCTCTAAGCAATTCAGATATTATGATAATGCATTGATAATATAAATTGATAAAGAATACAAAACATATCCCAAAATTAAGTACATTCGTAGACAAACATACTTTTCTGTTTTATTCAATTTTCATTTAATTGTTTCATTTATATAACACACTGTTGTCTTAAAACCTTTCAACAAGAAATTCAGGAATCATAAATGTTAAAGAGTTAGTTACATAACCATGATAAAAGCTTTGTGGTTACCATGGAAACCATTAAAAAATGCATGCATTTTTTTTAAGTCGATTTTGTAGAATAAATATAATAAAATATAAATTATTAAAATAAAACTGCACAATAAAATGAGCATATGTAAAATGTCTTCTACATTCAAACATATTTCATAAATATGAGTGAGGTCTTAGTGTTTTGTTTCGTTTAAAATCCAGTAACTGGACCCATTCCCAATGAAAAAAAGCATATATTTTTCCCAAATGGGACCAAACAAATCCCAAATGAAGGTAAAAACAAAATAATATATTTATTTTTTTAGATCTCAACATTGAGTTTATCTTCCATCCAGCTCTATAAGTTGAACTTTATAAAATATTATATTCAAAGCACTGTTATTCTCAATTTTGAAGCATTTGTAAGCAAAACAACAATAACACTAATCTCTCAATTTTAGTCAAAATGCCGCGATTTTTCCCAATCCAAAGGGACCCGGCACCATTCCCAAAATGGTAAAAAAAACACACTGGGTCTTGCGACAGTCAACTTTTAAATCTATCATGGTCAGATTACATAATCATAGATTGCTCATGATTTAAAAATGTTTCAGCAACTAGCTGTAATATCAGCTGTTATTAGTCACATATTATTGTTTGCATAGTTATATCCGCAAGTGGGGTGGACAGGAATAGTTTGTTTTGCACAGCGTTCTTATTTTTCCTCTTATATCACAGGCATTGAAAAAAGAGGCTAAGATTTAGTATTGTCTGTTGGTGTGGTATACAGTAAGTTATTAAACTTCTTCTCAAGAAGGTCATATATTCCTTTACATCTTCTGCAAAGGGACACTGTCTGGCTTTTTATCTTCCAGCTGGCTTGTTTGATGTTATTCTGTGATTAAACAAAAATAAGATGTAATCAGTTTTCATGAATTTAAACAAATTGAGGCCATTATACTACTCATTTTGTTTTAAAGGGACCTTTTCACGTTTTGGTAAAGTGACAATATTGAAAAAAATTGTTTCCGATTCGCAAATTTTCGTTGTAGTTATGATATTTATCTAGTTTCTAACAACTAATTCTGAACATTTACCATGCTCTAAAATAACCAATATATGCATCTTTTGACAATTTATGAACCTGAAAATAATAAAGCATTACAAACGCGAACTGATTGAAAAATTTGGAGAGTTCTTTTGTTATCGTAATATTGATTATATGTAGTATTAAATACACCACTCACTGTAAGAGCGCGGATGAACTAGTGGTCTGAATTCTAGACTTTTACTCCATGGATTTGAGCCCAGTTGAGGATTACTTTTTTTTTCTTTAATTGTATTCCCCCCTTTTATGGAGCTATTTAGTTCCAATGTTTACATTTATTAATTAAAAGCATTTAATGACAAACTTCTATTTTACTTGCCAAAATCTGTGAAAAGGTCTCTTTAAACAAGGTAGAAATACAGCAAAATGTATATCATGGGGTGAAATTTTGTCAATGTATGTGTTATGGTAGGATAAAATGTGTAACAGTTAAAACACAGTTTTCTATTATTAAAAATAGAACTTCTCTTTAATTCATTTAATAAAATTAGTTGAAATTAAAAGATCCAATATTTCCAAGGCTGTTGTACAATTTATCAAGTATTTTAAATGATCAATGTATATACAGATGATTGCCCATGATATTCATTGTTAAAAGAATAAATACTTGTTTGATGTATTTACATGTACATGTATCTATAATAAATGAACTTGAATGGAAAAGAATAACAATTGTTACAAACCTTAACAGACTTTAAAAGTTGTTTTGTTAAGTCTGGACAATATTTTCTTCATATGTTTAGTAGTTCTTTTTGGTCGCAGGTCATCAGGTGTGGGATGGTAAGGCCATTTCTCTATGAGGTCTTCAATGCCATGGTATCTGAGTAATTGAACAATGTGAAAACATGGTGTGTTTCCTTCAACTTCACTTAAATGACAAACAAAAATCATTCAAACGAAAAGCAAACCAATGTAAGACACATGTTATGGTGTATGCTATAAATATATATATATAATAACTTTGGTTATCAATACTGATTATCAATTAATGATTCAATGAAATCTTATTTTATTTATGTGTCACTCATTGCAAAAGAATTATGTCTATTTGTACATAGTAACTTCAAGTATGATAATGTTCTTTCCTCACTTCCAATAGACTCTATTTTGATCTATTGTCAACATAAAGTTCTTATTTCACTTTCACTTTTATAAAGTGACAGACAATGACTGAAAGAGACTTTTCAGACAGGAAGTTCTCCAAAACTAAATGTGATATTATTGGAAAAAGGTGTAGGTGGGAAATATTGAATTAACATGAAATTTCTCATGCAATCATAAGCAAACATTGACAAACTGTATAATTTACTAAATTAAAATGTAAACAAAATATCACAGGAACTGAGAAAGGTCACAGTCCCCATTTTTACTTTCGTTTTCAGCTGTAAATATGCAGTTTTATTTTAATTATTTTTGACATTTACCAATAAAAAGTAAAGTTGATTTAAAGGATAACACTTACCTTCTTCAAAGACAAGTTAAATCCAAACAGTATTATTAGCATCAAGCTAAACTCTTTATCAACATGTGTTGAAGTATTATGTGTGGCTATATTTAGCCATGGCTAATTTCGGTAAAAGGGGAGTAATTTAAAAGTCAGCTCTTTGAAATTAGAAGGTCAAAATCAACTATTTGTTTGATAAAAAATACTTTCAATGACCATTCTGTGACGATTTTTATATACCGTTAATATAAGAAACGGTAAAATTAGATAAAACATTAGACAGTTTAAACAGAATTAAGTGCAAGTTTAGCGACATCATTTCGGATGAGTTTTCTCATTATGACGTTCGCCGAGTTAGACCTAAAAGTCTCAGAACTCCACAATTTTATGTTCTTTTTGACCACTATCAAATAATAATATTGATATGGTTTGGTATATTCAATATACAATAGACATACAGTCCATGGGTATACATGTTCAAAACATTGTAACATATATAAAGGCAAGAAATGAGCTCAGTATTGAATTTGATAAGTTGTTAAATAAAGTATCAATTTTAAATGAAAATGTCCAGAAAAAAATTGATTACAGCATTTAGAATCTATTTAACAACGATATAACGATAACAAAAACACCAAAGACGAATCCACAAGAGAGCGAGAAATCAAGTTTGAGAAATAATTCTTTTATGTACACAAATGGATTAGTTTCTGTTTGTATATGTATTATCAAATTGCATTAATTCAATATACTTTATTATGTTTTGATCTTTTGCAGTAATATTTCTTTATATACAATTTTCTAATTTCATCATATATGGAACTGTATAATACAAAATGATATTCAACCTCAAGAACACTGCTATGTTGACATGTTCTCTATTGCAAAGGTATAGATTCAGGTTAATGCAATGTGCCTGATTCAATTTCTAATCAATGAGATGAAGCCCTTAATCTACAAAGATCAACTCTAAACGTATTTATACTGACATGATTTAAGTAAGGTTACAATTCAAATTAACAAAACTAACTGTAACTTATTGCTGTTGAAGAATTATTAAGTTCTGACAACTTATTTTGGATAAATGTATTATTTAATCTAGACTTTACCAAAGATAAACACTTTTTTCATCACCTACACCTTGGTTTATACATGCACAATGTACGCCAAAGACCTGCAACAGATAACAAACAGATATTGCCTAAGAATGTGTATTTAGTTTATTTATTAAATTCTCACATATGTGGCTATAAATTTACATGACATTGTGATCTTCTAACTGAATAATTTTAAATCTATACCATATTACATTAAAGACTCTTTAAGTTATCAAGGAGGTTCTCCCATGTTCCCCATATACACAATTATTCTGTTTGAATTTTCATACCTTGTAGTTTTTGTAAAACATTAAGTGGACTTATTCCATTGCCGTTGACTTATTTAAGCCCCCGATTTCTGACCCACAATTTAAAATTGGTAAAACCAGCTGATCAAACTTTTCTCATTTGGTATGTATCGAAATTTTTGGACAATTAACTCAAAAGTTGTCCCCCTTTTTAAAAACCATAACCTTTGTTTTATTTGTGTTAACACTAAATTTCCACCTATCACAATATTCCTCGAACAAAGACAAACCTGTAATTAGTTCTTCATCTGTTTCTGCCATAATCACAATGTCATCTTAATATAACAACAAAACTAATTTTAGCATACCAATATCTTTTCCTTAACAACTATTTAACAAATAATGTTCTTCTAAGTCATTTATAAATAGAAAATAGGAATGGCGTCAATGATTCCCCTTGTCTAACTCCTAAACAAAACAGGCACAACATTCATTACTTATTGTGTTAATTTTTATTGTAGATTATACATTTTATACATAGATTTGATGATACTCAGCATTTTTTTTCCTCTAACGCCTAGCCTCAAAAGTTTGTACCAAATCATATACCTCGTAAAATAATCGAACGCTTTGGTGAAATCATTAAGTATGGCAAACAATATTTTGTTTGCGCTTAACAAATAATTAATGACACCATATAATACAAGCATGTTATCAATAGTTCCCATATTTTGCCTGATTCCTTCCTGTGACTCCATGTAGATATGATAGTTTTCAGCCCAATTATTAAGCCTATTGTTAATGACCTTAGTAAATTATTTCCCAAAGTACTTAATTATGTTATCCTTCTGTAATTATTTACATCCTGAATATCACTTGTTACGTAAAGGAATAATACAACCCTCACCACACTCACCAGGAAAGTGTCAAAACGATGTATTAAACAAAGTACAAATAACCTTTAAAACACTTTTACTACTTATTCCAATTTAAAAACCAAACTCATTCAGCAGATAATAAGTTCCACCTGATTTACCATTCTAAATCTGCTTACAAGCACTAATAAGTTCTTGATCAGTAAATGCTACATTTACCTCATTTAACAATCGTTAAAAATCGTGCATACACACTTTAAAGTATCATTTGACCATGTTTCAGTAAACATTAAAATATCATATGAACTGAATAATGCTTTCATTTATGTACTGCCAAGTTTGTTATTTTTCTTACTAATAAGTCCTTGAACATTAAATAAACACACTTTGATCTCGTTTTTGACCTCATCGATGTTCTTCTTACTTTTGTTTGTTGGTAGCTGTTTGGTCACTCTAGTTTTGCGGTCTGTCATATTGTCCAGTTTCAAATCTCCATTTAATCTCCAGATGTACGATCTTACTCTGAAATAAACACATATTTATGTTTTGATATACATGTATTGCTCATTATAATAAAGTATATTTAATATTTGTTTTCGAGTAAAAAAAAGCTACAAAACACAATTTCGAATTTCCATAGTTGCAGAATGATCGCATGACCCTTAAAGAACTTGGCGAGCTGTTGAAAGAGACTTATCAAACACTCCAAAATGCGAAAGAGACAGGCAAACGTTTTTCAAAGGAAGCAAAAAGGAGACTTGAAGAAGTCTTCGAGACAGCAAGAAAATGTATTTTGGCCGGGGAACAAAGCCTTAACAATACGATTAAGGTTGGGGAACAAAGCCTTAAAAGCACAACACATGTTGCGGAACAAACCCTTAAAAGCACGACACATGTTGCGGAACAACGTCTTAAAATCAGGACTCAGGTTGGGGAGCAAAGTCTTAAAAGCACGACACTGGTCGAGGTACAAAGTCTTAAACGCAATGTGCAGGTTCAGGAACAACGCCTTCAAAGCATGACACATGTTGGAGAACAACGCCTTAAATGCAAGACTCATGTTGGGGAACAACGCCTAAAAAGCACCACACAGGACGGGGAACAACGCCTTAAAAGCAAGATATATAGTGGAAATCAATGCTTAAAAAGCACGACACAGGTCGGTGAACAACGAGTTAAAAGAACGATACAGATTGGGGAACAACGTCTTAAAAGCACGACACAGATTGGGGAACATCGTCTTAAAACCACGACACAGATTGGGGAACAAAACCTCAAAGGCATTTTACAGGTTGAGGAACAGAGCATAAAGTTCAGGATATATGAATGGGAACAACGCATTAAAAGCAATACACAGCTTGGGGAACATAGTCTTAAAAGTAAGACTCAGGTTGGGGAACACCGCCTTAAAAGCATAACGCAGCTTGGGGAACAACGCATTGAACAACTTCTTTACAGCAGGGAACAACACCTTAAAAGCACGACCCAGGACGGGGAACAACGTCTTAAAAGCGTGGCACAGGTGGGGGATCAACGCATTACAAGCATAACGCAGCTTGGGGAACAACGCATTGAAAGTAAGACACATGTTGGGGAAAAATGCATTGAAAGCAAGAAACAAGATGCCGAACAAGACCTCGAAAGCAAGATACAGGAAGGGACACACCGTATCGAATGCAATGTAAAGGATGGAATTTTGCGAATGCAACAAGCAGAGAACACAACTGCACAAAAGGAATACGAAAGAGGCGTAGCAGGTTCGTAAACGTTTTTTTTGTATACAAGTTTGTCTCAGTATAAGAAATACTTTATATAAATTTGCACATTATACTTTTAAAAACAAAACGTGCTTTCTTTGGGTCACATTTTTTTTAATTAATCCCTATTTCATAAATACACTGACGTGTCTCATTTCATAATTAAGCCCATATTAGTTGTTTGAGCTTCACGTCTCACGAGTTTATCAGTGTAATGTCTAAGTTGTTTTGTCAACTTCGATGTGTAATCAATTTCTTCTCGTATTCACCTAGAACCTCACATATGTTTATGTTCGGTCACTGAACAAAGATCATATATCTGCTCTACAATTGAGCAAAATTATAACCAGTTGTTCAACTTAGATAATCCACCAGTAAAAGTTTTTCGCGGAACACGGTTTCCATCGATGTTTTTATGTGCATCCATCATAAAAATACTATGCAACAACTTCCCACATATGTGGGTATCTGTGTTAAAGATCAATGGCCGAATACCACAAAGTAAAATAATGTCCATGTTAAATAGATGTTTAGGCAACATTAATCATGTACATTATACATATTAATATGTATCAATAAGTATTTTTTTTTAATATTCAGACACATTAATTAGACATATCTACATACAGCTTGTACAGATTACCAATTAAAACTTCTCCGTCTTACACAACATATACATTGTATTATAAATAATTAGCAAAATAATAGGCGAGCACTGTATTTTGGGACACTGTTATGTCAAACATTAGCGGGACAATTCCTTGATACGTTCAAGCTGTACTGCTCGCTGGTTCGTATGCCGCTCTTGATAGTTCGAAAGTTCAGAGCATTTTTTCTGTGCAAGAAACTATTGAGAAAACTAAAAGAGGTCGATTCTCGAAACTTTACACTCGACGTTTGGATCATTATTTGAGGTCCCGTTCAATGACCATTAATCATGCCAAAAATTAATCACCATTAATATGCTATAATTTTCTGGAACTTAGATTTAGTATTGCTTGCAGCATTTTTTACTCTGTTTTTTTTTTAAACTATATCAAATAAACATTACGTTTTTGGAGTCTTCATTTAAGGCATTTTTTCCAAGGTCTATATTTTGGATAAAATTACTGTTTTAGTTTTGTTTTGTACGTAGGAATATCAGGTTAAGATTTGTGTGAATATCTGTGTTATTTTGACATGTACTGAATGTAATTAACTTCCGCCTATCATCAAGGTTACTCACTTAGGATTATAGCTCTTATCTGCAATTAAGTAGAACACTATTATGTACATTTATATTTTGTAAAGGACTACTTATCTTGTTCTTTCTTTATCTAATAACAAATGTCAAGAATTAAACGTGCGATCATTTAGTTATTGCTGTGCTATGATTTCAGATCTTCGCCAACGTTTGATGAAACATTACATTGATACGATTTGCAATGTGCCTCTTTCAACATTCGATCACAGTCTTGATAAGCGAATAACAGACGTATATGCAACTCCCAAAATACACCGGATCGAAATAGAAAAAGATGGGAAACGCGTTAAAAAAGAAGAACAGGTATTGACCTACAAAGGACTATTTTACACCGACGATAAATCAAACCAACATATTTACATTCAGGGCGAACCCGGTAGGGGAAAATCTACGTTTGCAGTTAAGTTAGTTCATGATTGGTGCAACTCAAATCAGCCTTCATCGGGAGCTCCCATAGAAAAACCAGCATTTGAAGATAGGTTAACCATTCAGAAATTCAAATTTTTATTTTTCATCACGTTGAGAGATTCGAGGGATCAGACAGATGTTACGGAGATGATAAAGAAACAGCTAATTGATAAAACATTTTCAAAAGAAGAACGCGACGATGTGAACAAACTTCTCAATAAAATAATAAAAACTGAAATTTGCCTCGTAGTACGAGAAGGTCTAGATGAATGGGTATCTCCTAATGATAGAACCATAGCAGAACCTTCCATGGTTGGATTTCCGAAGGACACGTGCACGGTACTTACAACATCTCGACCATGGAAACTGGCTGATGAACGTATCAAAAACTCGCAAATCGACAGTCTGTTAGAGATCGAGGGGATAAGCGATCCATATTCATTTAGTAAAAATATACTTCACTGCATAATTGATCAGACGAAGGATCTAGACAAAACTTTGGATACATTTAAGTCATTCCTTATGCGTCGTAATCTCGAATCGTTATCATATTCACCAATGTTGTACGCGCTTGTCATCTGTATCTGGGTAGACACGATTGAGGGGGCAGAATATTTGAGAGGATCGTCATTGTGTGCATTGTACACTACTTTGCTTGAAAGTCTTTGTAAAAAGGCTAACAGTGCAACTGGTTTTTTTAACAATTCAAGCCCTCCGCACGTGAACTGTTTTTCTAGCACACGTTTCATAAAGCCAAATATTCAACTCTTAGATAAGTTAGCTGAAGTAGCTTGTAAATTGCTTTTCTCTTCAGAAAGAGAATCATCTATTGTTTTCGATGACAGAACATTGTCCAACTATTTGTCGCAAGAAGAATTACCAGTTCTAAAGATGTTTGCTCTCAAGACAGGAATATTAACAAACAGGAAAGACAAAAGTCGGACAGGGAGCTCCAACTCATTCGTTCACAAAACTGTGCAGGAATTTCTCGCATCATATTATATCGCTTGCAATCCACACGTCATTGATGAGGTCATTTCCAGCTATCTTAAGTGCAATAATAATTCATATCACGAAATATCTCAAGTTCTCATATTTGTGTGTGGAATGAACATCTCCGCTGCGAATAAACTGTCGGCTTTGATGGATCAATGTGACGTTTCCCATGGTGATTGTTTCCCGTGGTATCCTTTTGCGTTTCATCCGTGTGCGTTTCAGAGTATCATTGAGTCTGGAATCAAAGAGGCAGCAGCCAATAAGAAGGATGGCATTCGCCTAAAACTAAGTCACTTTTACATAACTGAAAGCACCCCGAGAGATTTAAATTTGATATGGTCTTCAAACACTTCAAATGTCCAGTTTTTGAGAGTTAATACCTCCTCAAAAAATATTGGGACTATGTCATGTTCACTTGCACGTGACGAGCCTACATCTCATTTTGAGTTCAACCTGTCATCGTACCACAAGTTGGAATCGGTGCATCTATCAGGAAACGCCATATGGCTAAGAGGTAAAAGAGTAACATATACAATAAACCATAAATACCAATAAATGTAGGTTAATAATAAAGTGTAAAGCGCTTTGTTTTTAACAATTTCCACTGACATGGATTTCAGTTTTATCAATTCATTTTAGGTGTTTATTTTATGTCCGATAATAGACACACAATCCTTTCTTTAATTTAAATAGCAGTAAATCATAGGACCTCACTTTAAACCGTAATATCCCCGTGCTCTTACCAATAATGGCGTGTCAGAAGAATAGTAAATAATTGAATGTTAAATGTTTTGATTTGGAGAAATATTTCACCGAAAATGCAGTTTTTAAAGAAGTGATAGTATAATTGCCAAAAGGTCTTGTTTGCCTTTAAAACGTAGATCTAATGTGTAAACGTATATTATACAATTTATAGAAAACCATTATAAGTGCGTGTCGAACAGATAGTATACACTTATTGTGTTGTTGAAATCGCCACAAATTCACATACATAATCACGATTCAAAAGTTTAATTTAAAACAAAAGTGTGTACAGCCTTTTTTGTGAGACTGCCTCTTTAATTCATTTGCCATGGTCATACCAGGATCAATATTCTTCTTATCTTTATACAGACGCTAACGCTTAACATAAAGTATCGTGTATTTACAAACCCTCTACTTCATATAATATTAACTCGGTTAGGTTAAGAATTGTGTGTACATGCACGTTAACATTTGTTTTCAGTTGTAATAACACTATTGACAAAAACATATAATAATTAATAATTTGTATGTAAAAATGTATAAATATGACTGTCATGTTGTCTTCCAAAAATAACGCCACCATACCTTCGCTTATAAAACAAATATAAATCAATATATTTAGCAACCATTTCTAATGAACATTTACAAAAAAAATCTGTAAAATATTATATAAATCATATTTAGGAATACCATGTGAACGACATACACTTGTTAATAGGCCCGATAAATAACGATAAAGTAAACTAATATAATATCAATATATACTACGGAGACACGATTTATAGCTATGTTATGATTTACCTTATTCAATTTTTTAATTAATTACAATTTAAAGTATGTGTCGACAACAAATAAGTTAAGAACTTGTCAAAGCGATGATAAGGTAACACACATAAATCGAAAAATAACTAAGCTATTTATATATGGTCGTATGTGTTAAAATATTATTACTGATGCATTATTGTAACACTCGCAAATCCATAATATAAAAAAAGTACATCAGTTCAATACTAAATAAAGTTGAAGTACCATATTTAACAAAGGTTGCTACATTTTGTATTCAGAAACAGATTATCAAATTTGGTGATGATGCAATTCACACATGTAATATTGCTAGAGCGTAGGGAGCGTGCACGTACTATAACACATGATGATTGTATTTTAATTTTCAGCCCGTAAGCAAGTCACTAATATCATGTGGTAAAATAAGATATGATTATGGAGTATTTAGATTATAACCTCCCCATCTCTACCAGCTTTACAGATTTAACCCAACCCATTCACATTTTGGAAGGCCCTACCACACGCGTTGATTTAATATATGATTTAAATAAGAATCATTTTCACTACTGAATAAAGATTCATGGCCACTCCCTTATTAAATAGTTTGACTGGCCTTGTTTAACTTAACGATTCCTATTTACAAACCTTTAAACCTAATAATAATGATACATGAACTCATTAATTGTGTATATCAACAATATAAAATTAAAAGATTTATACAGTAAATCATTCACATAAGTTCCATTTTGTGAATGAATAAGGAATATAATACTAGTAAAATAGTATGATAATTATAGAATATAGGTATCCTTTTTAAATATGCATATGGGTACATTTCTAAGTGTTATTGAATAATTTGTGTATTGTTTGCTTTTGTTTGACATTTGTCTTATTCAACCCTTATAAGGAACTGACAATATATCACTTAAACAAACTTAAATGTGTGTATAGCGGTAACAGATTACTATAAACACGTAGTCATTTGTAGTTACGCGTTGCTTAAAGTGAAATGTTTACATATGCTAGCACAGTTGTTGATAATTGATTTCTTAACAAATATAGAACAATGTATGTTTTCCTTTAGCAAATAGAAAGAAGAACTGTAGTGTATAACAATTGTAGAGTAAATACATTGTATTGACACTAGATCCTTGTTGATTGATGCATAAGCCCATGTATGATTGTATGGAGATATAATTTTAGAACTGTGTTTAAAAAGCTCTTCATTTTCTGAAAGCGTCTACTAAACTTAAATACTTTCATATTTATCACTCGAAAGCAATTATGACTGAAGGCAATCACAAGTCGTATTTGTATAATTCGTGTTCCAGTCTTAGCTCATATTCTAATCACTAGCTAGCTTGATCATGAAATATTATGTACTGATAGAAAATAGAGCAGTCTGAATTTGTTAACTTCGTGCCACACTAAGCACATACTCTGAGGTTCAAGCAATCCTTATCGCGCAATACATTGCGACCTCACAATTTTGCTATCAAATATTTTCTATTGGTTCAGTCGTTTAAGTTATTAAATAAAAAAAAATGTCAAATGCATTCACGAATATATTCAAACACGCTTCGATTTTTTTTTTTTTTTTAAACATAATTTTTGATACGTCGATCTAAAAGTGGGACTTATCAAAATGTCCATTCAAGGCATTGAAAAGTAAACAGTAACAGAAACTCGGTAAACACTGTTAAATTGTTAATCTAGAGGTGTTCATTTCAAATTTAAATGTCTAAAATACTCACTGCAAACTGTGTTATACATATATAACACCTATATAAGCAGTCCTGGAGAGGAGATGAGCGCACCGTCGCGACAAATTAAATAATAATACTAAATGTAAGGCAATATACATGTATGCATATGTTCGTGGATAACTAGTATAAAGTCTATTAAACTGTACATAAACATTCTACTGTAAGAATTGTATTGTAAGAAAACAAGTTATTATATATTTTCAATGGTTAAATCAAGTTTAAGTTATTTACTTTGATAGTTGAGGTCTGTCAAATTTTACATTATATTTAAATCAAAAAGTACATTTGTTCATATAAATTCAGTGCGTTTAATATTAAGTAAGACACTGTCTAGTAAAACAACCTTTTAATTTAGAATCTGTTTATAAAGTACGCATGTTCCTGCTAGTATCAATGCGTAGCTTACAACAGTCTTGAACGACAACCATAAGAAATTTGTTTTTAAATCTTGTTGTGTGTCTGATTTTGTGCAATACGTTTTGTTTGCCAAAAAAAGAGACCGCAATGTATGGTTTCTCTCCTACTGTTGCAGGAGAAGACGTGGCCATTTTCAGTCTTCTTTGTGTGTTTATATAGATATGCATAATTTTATATCATGTTGATATTGTTATACATGTTAAATATGAATAAAGAAGTGCAAACGTGTGTTATAAACAAAATGAACATGGCGTCCAAAAGTAGCCAGAATCAAGATGGCTGCTCAAAAATTGCTCCTAAAAACCAAGGTCATATCCAAAGTTTCTCATAAGAAACCTAAATATAGAAAAATAAAACAATTAAGTAGCAATCAAGTGTTAAAAAATTGTTCGATACAATGAATTTTAATAAAAGTTATGTAGAGTATAGTAAAACAAGAACATATAGACCTAATCCTGACCATTAGAGACAAATGTTATTATCAGTGTGTACAGTAACAGCAACTTCGTCAAAGGTATGATTTGTGTTATGAAAATACACTGGTGTCATAAATGGCATAAAAAAGCACATTATGTATTATCAAGTGAAACACCATAATACGTATATTTAAATTTTTGTTTGCCAAGATCAGGTCACAGTTTTCAAACATCATGGTATAAAGAAGTATGTATAACATTTTAGCTCATGTTGTGAGTTGTTGTCTAGCATAAAGTGATGTTCTGATGTAAATATTAGTTCAGTTCCCATGTTTGTATTTCATACCAACAATTATATAGTGCAATACACAATTATTCTCAATAGTTCCTTTCTCATCGACAAAGTAAGTTATCTAACGGGCATGTTTTGTCTGATTATTGTTGCATAGTATTATGTCAACCTGAACCTTTTGACAAGTGCATCAGATAGTTATTGGTAGTTGCGCTTGATACCATTAGCACCGCAGTGTTGAACATGGGTTATCGCTTGTACAGCTACATTTTAGTATTTAAAGCATATTCAGTGGAGCTGAAGCAACATTTGATGTAACTGTCATGGGTAAAAGGGTGTTTGATGCCTCGTCCTTTCGCCAACCATAATCACATGGATTCAGATCGGGGGGAGAGGGGGAGTGGTCTGCATCTAATGCATGTTTCCATATACACGCCAGTGTGTGAGCACATTTTCATCAAATGCTTCTGTGGTTGGCGGAAAGCTTGCTAGCGATGGCATTGCCTTACCCGACTTGTCTACCCTGGCAGCCCAAAAGGGTTCATCTTATAATAGACATTTCCTCTGTATCATGCTTTCTATAGCATGCTGAGACCAATCTGGTCGCTTCATTTACAACTTCTTTCATACAAGCAACCATATCGCCTAACAGTTTTGTGGAGTTCAGCATCTAAGTAACTGTGCCCTTACCGATACCAAAATATCAAGACTTAGTGTCGCATCCAGAGATAGCGTGAGCAGACAGCAAGTCGGTCACAATATTTCTATGCTTTTGGGCAGTTTTTCGAATGTCTATAACCGATCTTTATCTCACTGGTGATTCCATGATGACCAATAATGAAAGTTTCAGGATAACAGAGTAATGTAATAACAAAACAAACACGTCTGCATCATCGGCTATCACATAAATGCCAGGTTGTTCTGCTTCTACAACCATTTGCTTTATCATAATAACACCATCACTCGTTAGTTTGCACATCCTTGCGACATTGGATTGTCTACCTGACCTCGCCACACTCTTGGTGCTAAACTCCACGTATCGGTCAAACACTTAGTAGACATCACATTCATTCAGATTTTGTCTTACATACGATTTAAAGTGGTCAATATAGTCATGTATCTTTCCGTCTGAGGGCCAGTGAATGACATACATGACAGCAGATTCATCTATTACTGAACATGCGATTTGCTTTCAATGTACCACTCAGACACTTCTCCTTTTAATTTATTCTTAAGCACCGGTTTTGTTTTTCCTATTCTGAGTTCCCCTGTTTCAGTAAACATAGCAGTAGGTACTGGAGCCAATTCATGGTTTAGTATATGGTATATGTCAATTTCCCCAAAACAAGCTTGTAAGCCAATCACTCCTGAATAAATCAGATTGATGTCATACACTTTGGTGTCTGCAACCCTAATATGCTTTCTAGACACAGCCCGGGTTTTAACCTTTTTAGGTATCAATCCACACTCGATTTAATGCTTATTAAGATATTTTTGGACTATTTGTTAAGGTTGAAATACAGTGTAGATGATAGATGAAATATAGAAAATATCGTTAGTGCTGGTCGCGATATATAAGGATGAGAATAATCATCTTTTCTGAAAATATATAACCATCAAACTATTGATATCATCATCAACGCCGTTATGATTAATGATTGATTCTTATAATCTTTCTAACAATTAGGTTCAAGTTTGCTATTTTCTATACCATTTGCATTTTGGAATGTAAACTATAAGCAAAAGTTCCAATTATGATGAAAATAGATTTCTTTCTCGAATTTCTAATCGAACAGTTGGTATAGTTAAACCCCAAAATCAAGACATTGTGATGATGCTAATATTTTAGTGATGATTCGTGCTTTTATATTGATGTAAAGCAAGATTTGCATAAATTCACAGATACAACTTAATATGTGAATTATGCCGTGCTTCTTTATGAAGTTGGTACTAAATTAATATAGTGCTGAACATATAAGATGTGTATGCTTATTTAAAGTTTAACATAAATTGTTTTTAAATGAAACAAAAGTAATTCAGTATATATCATGTAACATTTATTAAATTTGATATAGTTTTAGTAAATACTAAAGCATACGTTATAATCTGAAAAGAGAGACAGTATATGCATCAATGGCTTTCCTGAAATGTTAAAAGACTAAAACAATTTGTAAAATGAAAAATCCATTTGTTATTTTTTTTACCACAAGAACTAGTAAATCAGAATCGGCTGAAAAACCATCTAGAGACAATTACTCGAGTTAAATATAATTTATGATTTATGTAAAATAGAAGTCAGTATTTGCACACACAAAAACAACATTTTTTAAATACTTTATACACCGAAGTTGATTATTTTCATTTGATGCACCAGAAGCATCAGTGTAAACAAACAGTTTACTGGAAGTCGTCCCTTCTTTTCAGTGCCGAAATGAATTATGAGTGACTGAAATATAGCGAATTTAAATAGAAACACGTTAAAAATATGAAATTCGTCTATTTATAAACATATCATGTTATGGAAGTGGCTACGTTTAATTAAAAGGGAATTAACCGCTGCGAATTGTGTGGTAAGGTAGCTTCATGTGTATTCAACGTTACATTTATTTTAATTTATCAATAATTGAAAGTATTAAATATTAAATAAAAAGAAAAAGACAAAAAGTATGACTTGTAAAGGATTTCAAAAAACAGACCTTCGTAAATGCATGTAGACAATGTAGGTAATGTGCCAATGTGTCAATAGTACTTTTCTACCACACAAGTACGTTTTGTTAACGTGTCAGCATTTGAATTTAACAAATATGTATACTTTTTAAAATTTCGAACAATAAAATTCAATTCAGTGTGTATTTCAAAACATATTTATAATTTATACCAGATGTTAACATTTTTTTTCAATTGATTACAATGCCTTCAAACTGATATGAACGTGTGCCATTAGCGATCAATGTGACTGTTATGAATATTTTCTTAACCGTTATACATTGAAACTAGTTGTTATTTTTTTTAGATCCAGCAGGTTCGACTACATCGCAACTTTCGGTCTGGACTGTTCGAAGTAATGCAGCTCCAGCCCAGCGTGTAGACCCTGCTCCAATACTGCCTTCCATAAAAAGCATTAACTTGCAGGATGTCGCATGTTCCTCTACCTGGCTACGTAATCTGTTCAGCACGCTGCTGAATCTCGATCATGAGGTGGAGTGTGAGCTAAGAGGATGTGACATAACATCCTGTGCTGGGTGTGCAGTAAGCGGTTCATCTACATACATCGACGCAATAATACAAACGAATAAAAATACACTCTACATACACATTAGTAAGAAGGACAGTCCCGGTCTGTGGGAGGCACTTCATGATCTGAATATTAGGAGTCTGCGTCTGACTAATGAAATATTGAAACATGAAGAGTCGTTTTCCCTGTCACTATCCTCGCTGATGCAGCTGGAATCGCTTCGTATCAAAGTGTATGACAGACCCGGTCTGTGGAAGGCTCTCCATGGTTTGCATATTAAGAGCCTGTCTATAAGTGGTTGGAAGGAAGTGAAATATGAACAGTCGAGTTTGCAGTCATTATCATCGCTTAAACAGCTAAAAACGCTGAGTATTAAATTGTATGAGATGCCCGGTCTGTCGGAGGCTCTCCGTGGTCTGAATATTAAGAGTCTTACTCTCATTTGTTGGAAAGAACGTTTCTTAATGAATCACGTTGAGTCTTTGTCGCAGTCACTATCATCGCTCAAACATCTGGAAACGCTTACAATATTTGTGAGAACTTATATCAACTTGCAGCTACCTCAATCATTGAAGTTTTTAAATATCTACTGTCATTCATTGCTTCCATCCGAATTACGCGAAATTAAGGACACACTTTATGCATGTACTTTGAAAGTTGAGACTCGGCTTGAATTCGGATGTGCTTCTTTCGATCCCGAGGATTATATTGTCATTCAAGAGGAACTGAGGACGCTGAAGAATGTTAAAGTGAAACGATTCCGAGTATTAGACAGAAATGGCAATAAAACATATTATAATGATGCAGATCCTGTCCGTTCTTTATATGATATTGGAGATGTCGATGACTATAATCTGGATATTGAAAACTTTAAAAAGGATGCCCGTAGAAAATTTATTGAATATATGGATAATGACATCATCTATCAAATTTCAATGCAATTTCTGACAATTCCGCAAAGCTATTTTTCCTGTCTGCGCGTACAAATGAGTCAGGAACGTTTCAACGATGTAACAGAATGAGTCGCAAACCTTTTGAAAACATGTTGCGAACTTAAAAAAAATGTCAGAAACGAACAGAACTGTTGACATTTCTCAAGGTTTAAATTAACAGAGTATTTCAGTTATTATTTCTGGAAAAGTCCATTAGTTAATCCAAACACGAAGCTCATACATAGACTCCATTGGCCCACAAAAGGTTTTGTCCTCCATATTTTGCTGCTTTAAACATGCTGGACTTGAAGCCGTGTTTGGCTATCCTATTGACATAATTCAGAGTGTAATTGAACATAGTTATAGCATTTACATCGCAAAAACTGCACTTTCGTAACTAAAATTTAGTATAATAATTATTATTTGTTGGACATATAACTTTTGCAATACTTTAATTCAAAACTTTAATATAAGCTGCCAACATCTTTAACAGTTTTTATATGTTCAAGAAAAAAAAGTTCATGATCAAAGTAACTGTTTTACTGGCCTACTGCTGGATCCTCCTTTGAATAGTAACCTGTATTTGTTTATATAACAAATGTCTGTTCATTAGTCATGTACAATGTTTCATGATTGATGACAAGTAGAACGATAATATTCATAAATAAATAAATCAACACACAGATCTCGTCCCATTCGTACCCACAGTTGTGTACCCTAAGTTGAGCCTCATTGTAAAATTAAAGTAAACAACGATGTGGATTACGTTTTCAAAATGGTGAAAGCTTGTGTTTGTGTAATTTGTAAACACACTGATAATTATGTGCTTATTTTATTTTGTGAACTTGTGTTATTATTTCGGCGTACATCGACAATGTCTTTAGAAATAAAATAACGACCGTACGTACACAAAAAAAGTTATGACAGTAATAAGATACGTAATTGAGAATTGTGAAATTGACGTTTTTGACAGCTTAGAGCAACATTAATGCAATCTTCACAGTTTAATATGTTCGTTTTTTATAATATATTGTGGCCGTGTTAGGTACGCGGAATGTCCGTGTCGCATCTGTGAAATGGCCATAAACGGCAATTTTCGATCAGGAAAAAAAAGCCCTGTATTTTTCTTATATTGATTTCAAAATGCCTTGCTGCACTTAAGATGCCCACATATCGCTTTTCTAATTCCTGTTGTGCCGTATACTGATTGTTATCTGAAACGGGATCGATATCATACGCCGCCGTTAACTAAAAGTGATGTCAACATTGATATTGCAGATCGTACGCTTAAAGTTTTATAAGAATGCTGTCTTATAGATTAGATGGCAAATTCATGAAATGATGCTACAGTATATTTATAATCCAATAAATGGTTAATTACATAACAGTTTTGTTGATGGTATGTAACAAATATAACAAATACGTTATGTTCATGTGTTTGCTTCATATATATTCGTTATCTGGCATACATGCTACATGTTGACGTAACATGTTATTATTGGCGCACTTTGAAATAGAAATAACGTTAACAAACATTCAATCTATATTATAAAATAAATTATGCTAAATTACCGAGTTTTCAAGCGTTAAAGGTATGTAATACATAGGTAACAACACAACTTTTGTGTAACATATGCCATTAAAGGCACACCTTTGGAAGCATCGGCCTTCCGGCTGAAGACCTCTGTCCAACAATGCCAAAGGTGTGCAAATACCGACACATGACAGACCATAGCCGTTTAGTAACCTATAATTATTGAAAAATATTATATCCGTTGTTTTTTTCGACATTTCTTACTGAAGTCGAACAACGAATTTGCTATAATCTAGCAGAATTCAAAATAGTGTACGTGCTGCGTAGTGATAAACTACTACTTTGCAATGAAGGTTTTTATATAAAAAATATTTTTCAAAGTATATGTTCCAATTGATTTCGTTTTCGCCTCCTTTTGAGGAGAGTAGAAAACGGCTCTTAGCCCGCCTTATTCAATGACACACTGTCATGTACAACACTTGTCAAAAATTGAAAATTGAATGTCTTCAAATGTTTATTTATAGCATGTATGATTGTTCTGTATAAATAGTGTTATTGTGGTAAAATAAAGGTACACAATACAACTAGTTAAACATAAATAAACACACCAAAATGGTCATATACAAAGCTGTATTTGTATAATTCTGGTCCGGCATTGGAGCACACACTAATAACCAACAGTTCGTTAAAAAAAATTGTGACCACATTTTTATCCGGACGTAAATGATTCCATCGATTCAGACGAATTTATAATACAAGAGTATACAAAATGACGATATTTGAATCTACGCAAACCATCTGTCGTAATAAAAAGTTTTCTTTGAATTAAACTCATGAACAATATTGCAACATGTAGGTTGATTTATTTACGTCTGCTGATCGATATTAAAAGTATGATAAAACGTGTAGGGTTTTTCAAAAACACACATTTGTAAATGCATGGAGATAATGCAGATATATTCATACTCGTAAATTGTACAACTATATATGTACTTATTGAAAACGTTCCAGCATATGGAGTTTAAAATTCATTTATATATTTTGAATATTCAAACAATTAAACTCATATTAATGTGTGTTTCACCTTATATTTATAATTTACACAATTGATGATGTTCAATTGATAAAAACTCGTTTAAGTTGATATTAAGATGCGCCACTAACGACCAATGTGACTATTATTAATATATTTGTACCGTTATGCATTGAAATTAGTTGTTATGACATGAACAGTCTGTGGGAGGCATCCATGGTCTGAATATTAATAGTCTGACTCTGAGTGTTGGGGATAAATGTTTACAAGTATATCATGTAAAATCGTTGTCGCAATTACTATCATCGCTCAAAAAGCTGGTAACGCTTACAATATATTTGCTCAGCTATATCGACATAGAGCTACCTCAATCATTTAAGTATTTACATATCTACTTTGATTCACTGCTTCCATCCGAATTATGAAAACGTAATGACACACTGTCTGCATGTACTCAGAAATTTGAGAGTATGCTGGAATTCTGATGTTCGTGTATTAAGAAAATTGAGAATACAATGAAATTCGGACGTAATTCACCAAATATTATCCGTTTTGAACGAATCCCAGTGGATGAATACATTGCAATCCAACAGGAACTGGAAACGCTGAAAAATGTTGCAGTGAATCGATTCCTAATATTTGATAGGATACGTCATCTCAAAGTGTGGCATGATGATGCAGATTATGAATGGTCTGAAAGTGGTCGATGACGATAATCGTGTTTTCGAATACGCTGAAGATGTTGCATATAGAAAAATCATTAAAAATATGGATAATAACATCATCAATCGATCGAATTTCAATGCGAGTTCTGATAATTCAGGCTTCGATCTCATGAATCAACGTGACGGTGAGAAAACTAATTGTTATATGAAAATAAACACAATAAATGTATTGAACACATTGTGGAAATAAGCACAATATATTGGATATCATACACAGATGCAGTTGTTTATGTAAAACATTAAATTAAGAAACTATATCATTCTAGGACAAGTGTATTGACATATTGCCATCGGTATATATTTCACAACAAATATAGCCTCAATATCAATTATTTAAATTCTTGCGCCGACTAAGCATTGTTTGTAATTTCGTAAAGATTATATTAGGACACAAAGTTGTTCAGTTTAATAAATTGATCATACATGATTAAATGACGTCATTTTTTATTCCTGTATAGTACATTGTTTTAAGTGAGCGTTTAAGAAGGTTTATTTATATGTTCACTTTGTGAACATTCTGCACAACTACTTTCAAAATATTTGGCTTCGCTAAATATTTCAGAATAACCAACACTTTAGACATTTCTTCGGCCATAGAAATCCAACTGCGTGCCTTTTTAAAAATCATCATATAGTCCAAGGTGTTAATTTTCGCTTTGTGCCAGCGCGTGTAATGTAAGCCTGTATGTTTTACATTACAGTACCATGAACATGTTGTCGATATAAAGTAACATGCTTGGCTGTATAAGTTGCCTATTTTAGTTGTAATACAGTTTCATTTTACTTTCAGTGACCAACATGAGTCTGTATTTTTATGTTTCAATATTGTCTTATGCAATCTTGACTAGATATATTAGTTTTTCTACTTACGGTTTGTATGGTAATGATGACAATTCCATAAAACAAAATAGGTGTAACTGCGTTTTTGTATATTTTGTAATTATTTGTTATTAAATAATGTTGAATATGATCATTATGACTGGTTAAATTAAATACGATTAAGAGTATTTGATGATAGTGCCATCAATGATGATTATTATTATTATTATAATTATTATAATGATGATCATAACAATTACTGTAATTGCTGATTACAATTATTATGATGACTATTAAGATGACGCGGAGATGATTGAGCATGAGCACATGAATTTACTATATCAAACTGGTCTTCTATACTTAGGCATACACATTTGTTGACAATACTAAAGTGTCTAACTGCAGGTTTCATGTTCATGTTGTGTTATAATTATTTTCTTGGATAGTGCTAAACAAGGATTTGTGGCTGTATAATATTATCTTGCATTCTTCATTCTTGTTTAACTGCATATCTGGGTCGATTTAATTAGCAATCATAGATTTGATAGTATCACCAAAACAAGGTTTAGAGTGATTGATCTTTCTTATTTCTTGTCTAAGATCAGTCTCTTGTTTTATAACCTACCACTGTCTATTTTTACTGTGCAGCTTATTGTGGTATTGTAATGTTTAGCTGAAAATATTACATTTTTTACCCATAATTTGTTTAACTAAAGCAATGCATAAACTATTTGATCAATATTTGCGAAATTTAACTTGTGTTTACATCAGTCAAACATAAACAAAACCACACATTTCATAAATAAATTCTAAAAGCCCCTTTGACTGTTTTAACGAAATACAATAACAACTAACTTTGGTATTGCCATCTTGAAGGTTTCTTAAAGCACAGTGGCTAGACTTGTTTGCTGCGCTTTTTGAAGATTAACATAGTCTCAATGAAGCATAGTAGTTCGAGAATTTTTAAGAACTGTTGGGATTATATTTTGAAGTGCACGAAAGTTGTTCACAGTTTAGACCAAAAATCTTGACAGACTCATTTTAAAATAAAAACATGAATATAAATGGCTGGATAAGAAATATCCAAATCGCATACACATTTTTGCAACAAAATTTATATTCACATACATATGCGTGAATCACATTACATTCACATGCATAATCATTAATTTATTGATTAAAAAAACACTTGATGTTTATGCATTTGGGTATGAAGTTATTCAAGAAATGATGATGCTTGTATTAAAAATGTCATAACACACTTTCAATGATATATCTGTTAAATATTTTTGGAGTGATCAGTTTAATTAACTGCAAAAGTATACTCCATGATTTTGGGATTAAAATTAAGAGTAGACTTGAGATTTGGATGAGATTAAGATGCATCTTGAGATATTTCTGGAACAAAGCCCAGGTTCTTTGAACCTCTCTCATGTTCCATATTGCAGTTCTGAATCCAGTGTATGTTACATTTACGATGTCCATTTATTGTACAGGTGATTATTTGTATATGCACTGTAATTATATTTATATCGTACATTTTATCATACGTATATACTTAAGTTAACTTTATAGTTTACATCATTAACTAGACTTGAGCTTTATGTATGAATATATTAGAATACTGGTAAGATGAAATCCAGAATATATTAGTTTCTGACTTGCACGTAAGCCAACTTGATAGCATGTATTCCTACCTATATACAATTACTGAAGTATTTAATAAAGGAAACAATCATTTAATATTTTCTATGAATATAGATTTTACGAGTACTATGTTTATTTTGGCATTATACTTATTTTGATGCTTTTCATATTAAGAAATTATCTAATAATGTGTGCTAAATGTTTTAGAAGCAATAAAGTGAAGCATGAATAATAAAATAGCTTTCAATGAAACTGCATATGTTATGGGTGATGCCTACAAATGATGCTTTGTCTTTGCATATTTATATAGATTTATTAATTGTTTGCGATATTAATTAGTAGCAATATTGGTTTTTGGTAACTTTGTTAGCTTGTTAGATGCATTGTACTGTTCTTCTGGAATTCTACAGTCTGATTTTGTGATTTATGTTATTAAGATTACCACTTCTGTTTATTTAATGTTGTTGTTAGTGTTTGGTTAGATGTAGACCGATTAAGCCATTATTTTATTTATACATTGTCTGTTTTCCTTGTATTTGTTTTATAAAATTTTGATCAGTACTCTGGGAAAATTGTTCTTAATTTATGTGGGTAAAGTATCGTCCCAGATTATCTTTTGCAGTCCGCACAGGCCAATCAGGGACAAAGCATTTTGCCTAGAATGCATTTTCCTTTGGAAGTGACTTTCTTTAAAAGCAAACACTTTCATTAAGCAGGATAGTATTGGACTTGATTAGCCTCTGCAGACTAAACAGGCTAATCAGGGAAGATGCTTTACACAAATATATGTAGCTCAGTTTTTCCAGAGAGCAGCTCAAATATAAAAAAAAATATATAATATAACAAACAGTTGAAAAAGAGCTCTATGCTACAATAATGTGATTAAGAATACATTTTGAAACTTGCAAATAAATATAATTCCGTATCTAAAACATATGAGAGGCTCTGGGAAAACGCAATCTGCACAGGCTAACTAGGGACGACGCTTTCCACTTTTATGTTTTTGTTTTATTCAAATGAAGTGTCTTCTAAGCGAAATCCAATTTCGGCAGAAAGTGTTGTGTCTGATCAGCCTGTGTTGACTGCACTGAATTAAGCCCCGTTTTCCCAGAGCGAGGCTCATACAAAATCACCATTATCTTGTAAACAATTGACTGTATGCAAATGTATTTCACACAAAAATAGCATTATAGTCAAGTAGTGGCTTTAGAAATAAAAACAGATTGCAGTTATATTGTACGTTTCCAAAACATTGTATCATACATAGAGCTAGAGATAAGTGTATTATACATTTATATTATTGCTTAAAATAGTATATACATGTATGCTATTGTGTATAACTGCAAGGTTTTAAACGATTAAAGGTAACATGTTTAAAGCTTGTTTGTATTCAATCTGTCTCCAAAAACAACACAAAATTAAGATAAGTATGTGAGTTTTGAAAAAATAGTATTATTGCCTCCAAGTTTAGGAGATGCTAGCCCGAAATACGAAGATAATAAAAACACTAATTACTCTGATAACGAAACATTCACGTTCTGTTGGTTGTTTAAAACAAAGTGATAGAACATAAACACCATTAAAATGTATAGATTTTATTAAACACAATGAAATCTTTTGTTTTAGCTAACCTGAACACAACTTGCTCATGATGAGCTTTTATGATCTCCCTTTTCCGTCTTTGTGCGGCGTCAACATTAAACTTGAAAACACTCTAGAGGCTACATTTATTTCCAATCTTCATGAAATTTGTTCAGAGCATTTGCCCTAATAACATCTTGGCCGAGTTCGAAACTGAGTCACATAAGGTAAAAAACTAGATCAAATGACATTAAAGCTTGTAAACACTCTAGAAGCCACATTTATCGTCCAATCTTAATGAAACTTGTTTAGAACATTTGTGTTAAGGTGAGTTCGAAAAGTGTTGGTCGAAGAACATAGCCGCCAGGGGGGGGGGGGCGATGCCCTATTCCTCATATTTCGTTTGTAAAACCTTGTTTACATTCTAGAAGTCACCTTCATTGTCAAATCTTTATGAAACTTGGCCAGAACATGTTTCCTTATGGTATATCGGCCGAGTTTGAAACTGGGTCATGCGAGGTAAAAAAGTACGTCTCTAGGTCAAATTGAAGAAAAAGCTTGTTAACACTCAAGAAGTCACATTTTAATTAAATTATGCATGCAACTTGGTCAAAATATGTGTTCTAATATCTTTGCCAAGTTCAAATACGGTTTCAGTCTGTTGAAAAAAAACATGACCACCAGAGGGCGGTCAGTTTACATTTTATGGCTATAGTGAAACTTTTGTTAATCGTCAATAAGTCACAGTTTAAGTCGTTTAGTTCCTTTGGGTTTCAGTTGAGCTCCTTAGGACACATTGCCCTCATATTATGAAATTGTATTTACTATTTATTCATATACTATTCCTTAAAAGGCGCTTAAATGTTAACATCAAGGAAACAGCTGATAGCATGAAGTGCACAGTCAAAAACAAGATCCCTAGGTCAAGCACATAAGCAAATGTCAAAAATTAAAAATAGCTTTTTCCATGTGTATAATATGATGTGGTCATGGTTAAAATGATTTACAAATTAATTGAAACACATCTTAATGAAACAGCTTGTATCTTAACTCTAGGTAGAATATCAATGACGTGTTTAAAGTTCAATATTTAAAAATAGGCATTTATGTTATCTGAACACCTGGTGAATGCATTTTGATTTCCACTTTAAATATATTTTCAAAAAAGTGTCCAGAGGCTTTTCGGCTAGCGGTGTGGTTGGTACACTCGCTTCTCACCAATTCACGTTCCCGGCAGCATGTGAGTTTGTTTGGTGGTCACCATACCGGACATGTGGGTTTTCCTCCGGGTACTCCGGCTTCACCACAACACAAGATCACACCAAAAATGAAAATTCTTTCAGTAACAACGAAATAGCTGGAAATTGTAGCTATAATTCAAAATTCGTCTCAACTTTCGTGAGTCTAATAAGTTAATTAGGTGGGAGTGATGGGGCATACTCCGGGTTCACATATAATGCAGCATCGGGCTCGGTAAGGACCTCAAAAACTTCGAAATACACACATACAGAAAAAGTGTCCATATTTGGTTTTGAAGATCATGGTGAATTCATTTGCCATGTAGTTGTTGCTGGTGTTCTCTACATAGGACATCTCACGAAACGTGAATCCATAAATGGAAGTTATTACAAGCAAAGTTGATATGCACTACGGCTATTTCAAGGTTTGTTGTGATCCAGTAATGCATTTTTTGCCAATGTTCGATCGGATAAAAGCCAATTGAGCGGAATGCCTGCACCATATGGTAATGAGAGGTGAGGGATCAAAGTGGTACAGCCACATTGGCAGTCAATGTGCTGGAGTAGCTTAGGCTTTTAAACATTCACTAGTGAGATATCAGTATGCAGTACGATCTTATTTTGTATTAAAAAACTATACAATCTTCTATAATTGTTAGCATGAAACATCGTGGTTGAAAAAATACTTTACCTGGACACGTTAGTTTGTGGATTTTTTTGGAAACACAAAATGAGGAATTTGCGTCAGTCATTTTCTACGGTGGCATAGAGGCGAAATACACTCCTCTTTTTTTTTTTTAAACACTCATCTTTTTTCTATCTCGTTCAAACGACATACTAACTCGATTTAACGACTTACTTAGTCGAGAGAACGAGATAGAAAAAAGAAGTGTGCAAAACACAAAATAAAAGAGGAGTTCAATGTGAAAAAGGGCGGTGCAATAAATAAAGGAGGATGCAAAGGAGAGGATTTTAGAGGGAACGAGTTAGTGTTGCGTTCCTCTTTTTTCTATTTTGCTCCCTCGATTTGTAAGTCGTTTTCTTGATATAGCTAACTAGTTTCCACGTTCCCTCGAATTTGTATGCCGTGGGAACGAGATAGAAAACAAAAGTAGTGCAATTTACTCGGGCTGCTAATCCAGACAAGCGCGATTTAGGTGTTGATATATATTCGATTTCAAAAGGCCGGGGAGACAACTGTAAACAGTCTGATCTTGATGCTTCGAAGAGTGAAGATTTTCATAACGAGTTGAAGTAGGGTACTTACGAATCAGGCAAATGTATACATACATTAAAGGACCAAAAACAGCATTTTGCGTGTAATCCCCTCGCATTTAAGGTCCTTCGTCCTTACGTATGCCCATACTTGCATTTGTGCGTCTGACCGTGCGTGCATAAACTATCGTTTGGTTGAATGTATTGGTGCATGTTTTTTATATAGAAACATTTCTAGTAAATCATGAGCGCATTTCGTACTAGCATAAACAACATCAGAGCCTCAAACAATTGTTTACGCATTGGTATGTTTCTGCATTGTAACCTATACCCTGAGAAAAAAAACGTTTTAACGATATTATTTATAATTAGGACATGACATGTTTTTCTTTTGTCTGCACATATTGCAGAAGCCTCTCGCGATATTCTTAGTCTTAGTGCAATGTGTCACCTCGGACAATTGTAAACAAGAACATTTACCGTTAAATCCTTTTGTAATATACGGAATCAACAGCAAGGCTTAAGAGGTTGACTTTATATAAGGATAAGAATGTCCAATGTTATCACTTTTCGTACATTTATTGCTATATTTAAATCGGCAACTTGCACTTTTTACGCAAGATGTGGTGATCATATTGCGCATGCGCACTTGCGTGTTTTACGGGAAATTTTACGCCACCCGGTGTTGATAGTAGTATAACTGACAACGGCACTGCAGCCGCATTATTCTTTACGTTAATGTTGACGTTGCTCGAGTTAAGACAGTGTACAACAAAAAGGTCTGTTTGTAATTACTTAATTTTATCAGTGTTTTTTTTTATGCTGTTATTTGTATGCGTTGTGATTGAGGTTAATTTACGCTGCTCTTGGATTATATAATTTTGACATTGATAAATAAAGATGATGTAAGTATGATTCCGCGCTCTGGAAAAACGGGGCTTAATGCATGTGCGTAAAATGTCATCCCATATTAAAATATGCAGTCCGCACAGGCTAATCCGGACGACACTTTTCCAATCCACGCAGACTGGATTTTCGTTTCCGAGAGACTTCCTTTTAACGAGAACTTCCATTAAAGCGGACTGCACAGGCTAATCAGGGACGACACTTTACGCTCACGCATTCAGCCCCGTTTTCCGAAAGCGGCGTCCATATGTTTGTATTGTTGTTTACAGAAAACAAGATGTCTCGCGTCTGTCTCTTGCTTGCTCTGACATGCGCATTCGTCCGCGGAACTCAAGGCCAGTGTAAGTAAACACTCGAGCTTTCTTTCTTTGTGTTGTCCTTCACAGCAATTGGCGGCTCGCCATCGTTGTTTGCACGTGCAGAGTTTTGTGCTCTGTTAATTAATAATATTTACGTCCACGTTGCGTTGGTTTGAGGATAATAGGCTTTTTGGTTGTTGTTGTTTTTGTTTAAATTATTCATTTCGCGTCCAACAATCCATGGTTGTCATGAATACCAAATGAACAAGATGCACATACGATCATGGAAGCAAATATGCATATTGGAAATTGAACATTTCTAATTGGAACAATTAAAGCATTTGCTATGAAACGGAATAACATTTCTCGAACAATCATTCAATCGATAGACAAACGACCAAACAACCATTTATCAGATTTTCATCATATCATTTATTCTTCCATGTTTTTTATAATTCATTCAACCAATCCAGCAATCACTCCAAAGTTCATTAATGTCGTCAATAGTTTACTAGGTTAAACGTAAAATAACGTAGTTTGCACTTAGCAAAAATGTTGTCTCTTTAAGTACGAAAACTGTCAAATATGTTTTTCATACATAACACATATGGGCCGCGATCTTCGAAAACGTGGCTTAATGCATGTGCGTAAAGAATCGTCCCCTAAACCCTGTGTCATTAAAGCGGTCTGTGTCGTCCCTGAGCAGCCTGCACGGACCGCACAAGCTAATCTGGAACGACACTTAACCCACATGTATTAAGCCTAGTTTATCCAGAACACGACTCAATATTTAACGATTGATTGATTTCAGGACCGCTGGGACCGGATTTCTACTGCCGGATGAGTCAACTCAAGGCTAACGTCTACCAGAAGGTTGCACAGGCTGAACAGGGGCACCAGGCCATGATACAAGCCGAGATCGCGCGTGCACAAAATGGGATTCCCTTCGGAGAAGGGCGCGTGTTCGTGAGGTCGGATGGCGGGTTGGGATACCTTTACTAGTAGGTAACTTTACTGTACTTTGTGGAAAGTTTGGGCTTTATCAACTAGAGGCACGGTCATAATAGTTTCAAGATAGTTTCAACGTAAACATGTTAAGAAATCGTTATATTCCTGTGTTTGATGATGCTAGTTTCTACATACCGGTTTGGCTCCCATTACACTCTTAAACGGAACTGACCAGTGGTTGTTGTTGGTTTTGTCTGCCAGAAACGTTAAACAAGTGTAGTGTACAAGGGTGTTTCACACCGCACGATTTTAGCCCCGTTGCAACCTTTTAACAGCGGCTTGGAAGTTGCACTGAACCTCAGGCTAATCTGGGACTATACGTTACGCAAATGCATTAAACCCCGTTTTCCCAGAGCGATGCTCATATATACACATATATGTGCGTTCTTTCAGTTCCATGGACGGCTCTATAACGCTGTACTCGCTGAGCCCCGGAAGTCCGCCCCACGGCTACATGTACCACTCTGGACCATTCAGAAACTCATACAGCTCCTGGTGATTTCCGTCAGGACTCGGGAGTTCTCGCGCTTTTCTTGCATTTGTTTCCGACAAATCCGAAAATAAAGTGGTTTTGAGTGTAAATTGCATACTATTTATGTTGTGTGTTATATAAAGTTCGACAGCTGTGCAGTTTTATCTGTAAAATAGTTTTATTATTTTCTATATACCAATATAACTTGAGTTATTGTTGTTAGATATTGTTGTTAGATATTTGATAAAAGAATCCTAATAGTTTATATTGATTTTTTTCTTTAGAAAAAGTTGAACATATTCGGAAAACACTAATAGCAACATAAGTATTAAACATATATACACATTATATCCATAATAAACATATAATTTATAAACATTCTTTTTTTCTTATTAGATTTTGTTACATTAATTAGTAATAACTCGGTTGTAAATAAAAGTATCCTTCAACAAAACTCTTTTTTTATTGTTATGAATATGCACACAACATAAGCTATTAATAAAAAGAATTGAAAAGAAGGTGCATGCATCCAATTTTTGTTTGTAAGAATGTTATGCACGACCATAGTCAGTCGACACATACCTGCGATCAGAGGGCTATTGAAAACACGTTCACTGATGCTCTTATTTCGAATGAGAATCAAATATCGATATATAATCCATCGAATTACATTTTAGCCGCTATGAGAGCAACATTGTCTGAATGCATTAGCGTAAAGTGTCGTCACAGATAAGTATTTGCAGACCGCACAAGCTTATCAGGGTCGACACTTTGCGCTTTGATGGTATTTTTCGTTTCAAAAGCAAGTCTCTTCTTCACGAAAATCCAGTTTAGGCGGAAAGCGTCGTCCCTGATTAGCTTGTGCGGTCTAAGAAGACACTGTACGCACATGCATTGAAGCTAATTTTCCAGGCTCAATAATATATTTTAAAATCGTTGCTGTTCACGCGTGTCATCTTTGTTGCTCTGGCTTACTCCGGTATCTTCTGTGACTGTAGGTCACATACTGTTCTTTCAGTTGTTTCAAACGCGGCTACACAGCTTTTGTCCTGGAACAATATACAATGTTTTGCCATGTATTGTCCTTCTTAACGTTTTATCGAGATACATCGCATTGATGGTCTATATACCCACTATACCCAACTATATGTATTGTATAACTCTCTTGAATATCCCAACATTGACCCCAGCGGTCTTCGTGCATATGACATTCATACATTGACACAAACCAATCTCGCATCCAGAGACAAACATATATCTCATAACTAACGTCAACATAGCAATGCTCTTAGGGGTCTTCTCATACGCCACATCCATACATTGATAAAAAGACATAACAGAATAGCAACTCTACTCATCCAAATGATATTCCCTTTTGTGAACGTTACAGCGAATCAAACCAGGAGAGACAACTGTAGCTAGTCTGAATACTGCGACGCAGCGAGACACGATACTTTTTAATGATTTTATGACGAGTTGAATAAATTCCGTTTGAAGCAAAAGTATAGGTTAATAAATTTAATTAAAACAGAATTTTGCGTTTGTATAACCCCGCATTTACGGACAGTATAAAGTTATTTCATGGATGCGCGGTGAACAGTCAAAACTGTTGTCCTCAGGGATGACTTTTGAACTGTTGCCCGAGGTCGATAGGCCGAGGACAACAGTTCCGAAGATCAGCCCTGATACCGATAAGGCGATAACTGTGTTATTACCTGATCAAATTTCAAAATAATAATATGTGTTATCCCGTTAATATGTCCGTTCGTGTGTGCAAAAATAAAATCGTTTGAACAGTCGAAGTGAGCAGGAGGGAGGGGGGGGGATATTTTTTGCTAAGACACCACATTTCTAGTTAAGATGTTTAAATATTGTAAAATGATGAACGTATTAAGTACTCCTATAAAAAAAAAACACCCAAGTCCCAATCATTTTTTTTTGCAAAGTTTATGCGTTATAACATTAACATTGAAAAAGACACGTTACACGCTAGCGCATACGGAGCCTATGTATACCTGAGAACGTCACCGCAGCCGCATTCTTCTGTACGCTAACGTCGCCGACGCTTAAGTTGTAACCCTGCAGGATAAAACGAAGGCATGTTTGTATTTATATTATCGTTTCACTGGAGTGTAATGCTATTACTTTTTAGTTTTTTGTTTGTTGATGATTTACACTGTTTGTGGATATTATACGAAGTATGCAATACGTTGTTTGTACGCAATATTGCATATTTATCGTTTTGAGACAATTGTACACAAATAAATACAGAGAACGTTCAGTGCTAATTGTTCTATGTTGGTACTGTTATATGAGTATATCTTCATACAAAAGGTTAACTAACAGCGCTTGATGTGTCTAAGTAAACTGTAGTTGTGGATGTTGCAGTAGAAGTAGTAGTAGTAGTAGTAACGTTATGCGTAATATTTGCAACAGCACCTGCATCAGTAGTTTTATTGACATCAATAGTCAATGGAGATCATCATCAGCGATACCATCATGTTCGCCATAATCATCATCATAATTTGTTTCTGCTTTTCGAAAGGCAATGCCGATACCAGCTGTCGTCTGCATGTGTTACGTGTACTGACCGCGTGTTGCAGACGATATGCTATTATTTATTATGTAAGCAGACGACAAGTACAACTAATAGTAGACGTAGTAGTAGTAGGAGAAAACCCGGTATTTGTAATATTTCTATTATGATTTAACTCACAATAGATATAGGCATTGTTGTAAATACTACACACATGCGCTATTGTATGTGCATGCATTCCAATTACTCATTAACCGAGTCGGAAAACCTATATCGTTTAAGATTGCAAATTTATTGTATAACATTTGACACTACGCAGTATACACTTTTTTTTTGTCTTCATTTAGGGGAAATACCGTCGATATGTATCTTAAAGAATTTATATAAATATATTTGTTTGATTTCGACATTGGAAAAAAACAACACTTTTGTGTTTTTGAATGTTTTGACCGGTATGCAAACTGTCGACCTTAACCTCTTGAGAAGTTAAAGCGAACAAACAAGACAATACAGGACAGGTAAAGTAATTGCGTAGGTGTTTAGAATGTCGCATGCATTGTTTGTTTTTGTTGTTTCTAGATAACAAGATGTCACTCGTCTATCTCTTGCTCGCCCTGACATGCGCATTCGTCCGCGGAACTCAGGGCCAGTGTAAGTAAAAGCGAGCGTCTTTTTAGGCGGTTGTCCGACACAGTATGTAACGTGCAGGATACGTGTTTAAGCAGCGTTAACAAATGAGTGGTTTGTGTTTTGTTAATTAATATTGTTTGCAAACACGCTACCTTTTTTTTGTTTCATGATAATTTGCTTTATTTGTGTTTAAAAAAAATCATCTCTTGTCCGACATTACATTGCTGTCATGCATACCAAACTACCGTGATGCTTGGGTGCGTTATAAATAAAAAAAATCCTCATCGACGAACATACCTAATAATAATATGAAAACATTTTGCAATTGAAAAATTAATACTATTCAAAATGTGTGGCCCCTAATGGATGTAAAACGCGAATTAAATGCACATTTTAGCTGTCGACCAATAAATAAATACATCATTTATAGATCAATAAAGCCAAGTGACAAATCAATCAAATCTCTTTCAATTTTTTAACCAATTCTTTTCTAATCTATAAATCATATAATATTTCCAAAATAGTCGAATTCAACCATTAATAAGCCCGCATTTTGCTTATATCGCAAATAACTGTGCAAAGTTTTTTGTTCATGCACGCACTTTCAAAAAATAATATATGTTAATTTTCTGGCAAATATTTAACGATACATATATTTCAGGGCCACTGGGGCCGGATTTCTTCAGCAGCATGAGTCAGCTCCAGACGAACCTCAACCGGATGTCGATGCAGATGGTGGCCCTGGGGGAGCTGGCGGAACAGAGGCGCCAGGCCAAGTTGAACACAGAGATCGCGCGTGCACAGGAAGGGGTTCCATTCGGGGACTCCGGGCGCGTGTTCGTGACCTCAGACGGCGGACTGGGATATACTTACAAGTACGGACCTATTTTCTATCCTTCGATGACTGTTAGAGCTTCATAATCCAGGGAAACAATGAAGATATTTTTCAACATTTAACTTGTTCAGAAAGGATTCTATTCCTGTGATTAATGAATGCTTATTATTGAGTAGGTTTGACCCCGTCGACACTCAAACGGTGCATTAACCTGTTTTATCGAACACTGCACCGATACCAAGAACCAAGAAATTAAACCGAAAATATATATCACTATATTTAGCGTGCAATTTCAGTTCCACGGACGGCTCTATGACGCTGTACTCGCTGAGCCCCGGAAGTCCGCCCCACGGCTATATGTACCACTCGGGACCATTCGGAACATCCTACAGAACCTGGTGATTTCCGTCAGTACTCTGCAGTTCTCTTGCGTTTCTTCCTTTTATGTTAAATGCGTTAAGTGTTTCTAAGACTTCACATCAGATGGAACTAATAAACATGTGTATTGCAAAATGCGTTTGATGTAGACTATTAAATTGTACAATAAATACATCCCCAGTGTTGTTGTACAGTATAGGCACAATTATGTATATTCAATATCCAATTGGTTTTGTTTGCATATATGATAATGAAGCTAACGTTTGTTGCATTTTGACCTAGTATTTGTGCTGGTGAATAAGGTGAGTTCCATTTTGTCCTGGCCCCGTGTTCACAAAACGATTTTGCAATCAAAAATCGATTTTAACTGACATTGATTTTCATTTTTGCCTATCAACTACAATGGAAATCCATTTTCAATGACAAGCAAAATCAATTTTCGATTGCAAAAAATGTTTTGTGAACACGGGGCCTGAATTGCCCACGGCGTAATTTCATTTGGAAGCCGTAACCTTTCTTAAACATCATTTTTTAACTAGCAGGCTTGTCATTGTGTCTTTCATTTCCTTCAATATGGTGTTCTCAATGTCATCAAAAGCAGCATTTATTTAACGGCATGATTCCATTATTTGTTGTACTTGTTCATCGAATGCAACCGGAAAAGACTCAATAATAGCGTACGACTTTCATCAATTCGTTGACATGTATTGGGGCCACTATCCTAAATCTTTAACAGGCACCTTTTTATTATTCCGATATGAAGGTATTGTTTTTACAGTTTGCAAAAACAAGGCTGGGTCGTTAACAAATGTAGAAGTCATAACAAGACAAATATATCAGTCATTGTACATATACATACACCGATCGTATTTAACATTAACAGAAACATATATTTTTTAGAGACGCCCGTAACCGTAAACTTAGAAGTAGGCACTGAACGGCGTCTTCATGTATGATTTGAAGACTTTGCCTTTATCCCTTCAAAGTTGTCGGTGCGCTTTGTCCGAAAAGAAGCCACGTGGCATCTCTGCACAGATTTTATTGAGAAACTTGCTGAAAGGGCAGTGCATATGCATGGGATTTACGTATACACAGCATTTGTTTTCAAATCTGTCAATGCAATAATATGTCTTTACCTGTCACCGACTGTAAGAATCACACCTCGTTCGTCTTAAATTTGATGGCTGACATTCTATCATGAGGTACGTGTATTATTGACGATTATTTGGACGAACACCTATACTAATGTAATATAGACACAAAGTTTTTGGATTTACCTATGTAACTGACTTTTCACCGATATTGTGCTTAAGACTAAGTATAACGTGGACAGATATGTCTAGAATCTCAAACGAATACAGAAAATTCCCTTTGAGTGAACATTGCATATTTTAATAGTAAGTGATATCGTTGCCTGGAAACGAATACTTATGATATAATATTAGGTATGACAACACATATTCGGATTATTTAAATAATGTTTTGATGTCCGAAAACATGTTTTTTTTTTTTTTTTTTTTTTT
>VMBQ01000718.1:73815-156077 GCA_007657795.1 Dreissena rostriformis | reverse complement strand
GGTTTATAAAAAAACAAATAGCGTAGAAACCAGTGGCATCAATTAATAACAACAACACCTAAACCACTCCATGCTTGGAACTGCATGAAAGAAACATGCTTGGTAAATGATAACGTTATGGTAATGACTGAAAACGGAATCCAAACGAACGAACGAAAGTAAACTTGTAACAAAGCAAATACATAAATATGTTATTTAGGGCGTTCATATGAACGAATTTTATGTTTCAATAGTAACATTAAGTAAAATCATGCTTCGAAACCCTTTTGAAAGTCATAGCACATTTTCTTGAAATGTTAAACTGGGACAAAATACTGTGTTCATACTATCAGTGCAACTATGAAAGATTTGTTTCACTCCAGGCAGATAACAAATGAAACCACTCGAGAAATCACGCGTCACCTTTCCCACTCAAGGAAGATGACATGGTTAAAACCACGCGAGAAACCACGTGCACCACACCATTGCCAAGGTGACACCTACAGTTTATTCGGTCACGTGACTGTAGGACTGATGGCTCTCGCGGATCGTGACTGAAGATCCCTGGGGGTTTAATAGTCAACAAAACATAAGATACAAAGAAAAAGATTGAATTGAATTGAACTGAAGACCACACACGATTTTGATGAAGCGAAGGGGTTCTATCTACCGATGAACGGTTAACATAAGTCGATGAGCTAATACAGTTAATTAAAACAGTACTAAGGGTTATCAAAACTGTACAATGGTTGTGCATAACCTGGTGCCAGTATGCTAGTACATGTATATAGTTCGCATCCAATGTCTAAGGGAAAAAGGGAACAGCGAGCCTCGGCCTGGGCTCGCGGCAAGTCTGCGGTGCTAAATAATCTACTCAAATAACCAACTAAAGTCGTCAAGTTGCATATACGGATATTGGCGGAGGCACAACAACAGCGGCGCCCTAACTGGCGGCGTGAATACCTAGTGGACCTATCTGAACGCAGGGGGAGAGTGTTAATGCCATGACGACTCGCGCTCCCGGCGCATCCTGTCGGCCTTGGCCATGGCCGCGGAGAGGGGAGTCACAGGAGTCGCATGAGTCGCAGGGGACGGCTAGAAGGGGGAAATCACGACCATTAGTGCTTAAACCTACGTATTTTAAGACTTATAGAGTATATTATTCTCCATATACTGCATCCAAATGTTTTAACGTTGCCAATCTACGGTACCCCTTAACGCTTTTCTTAGTCTAAATCTCAACCAAAAACATCTATAATTTAGTATTCTCTATCTACACCCATACTTTTAAATTTCAATGTACGACCTAAAAAATTGTGTATTTTTAAACTGCAACACCCATTCTTAGGGAGTCTCAATATAAGACACCTATAATTTAATTTTCTCAATCTACAACAGCAATACTTTACTATTTACTCAATCTACGCCACACAGAATTTCTCAATAGTTCTCAATCGAAGACACCTTAAATTTTCATTTCTGAGTGAACGGCACCAACAATTTTATAATCTTAATATTCTGAGTCTAGAATTTTTTATTTCAAAATCTAAGGCACTCAGATTAAGCGGCGAAATGATTTCACAGCTGGGTTCTGATCTAGAGAAAGCAAACAACAATAGAACATCAAAAACAAGGGACTAAACTGGGTGATACTAAAACGACGCCCCACATTTTTACCTCTACGCTTATATTAAGACGGAGGAACGTGTTTAGGGCTTAGGCTGAAATATTAAATAAAGTTAATAAGAAAAGCTGCGACCTTTTGTTATATATTAATTTGATCCTTCAGTAACTGTTCAAAGTCCCACTTCAAAATGGTTCCTCGAGTAGGAGAAATTATGTTTTCCTTTTTATATACATGTATCATAAAAGAGGAGAAAGTCAAACTGTTTTACAAATACTGAAAAATAATATTCAGTGTCCTTAATTTGTAATATACATAATATGAACATCAATACTTATGATATCATCAATACATTTATTAATGAACGTACAAAATCACAATAAATATATTACTGAGCCGCGTCACGCGAAAATGGGTCTTGTGCCATATGCGGCCATCGTAGCGTTTGACCAGCCTGCGCATTTGTGCAGTCTGGTCAGGAGCTAGCCTCTCCTTTATGAGATCGTGAAACCTTGCGTTTCAATAGCGAATATGGTAATCCTGACAAGACCGCGCGTATGCGCAGGCTGGTCTATAGCTACGCTTGCAGCATGTGGCATAAGACCAATTTGCGCATGGCGCGGTCATATTATCCATATCTTCACCAAATTCTGAAAAAATCGATATTTACTCAGTTCTTTCAATGAAATACGATTCAATGTTTTGTTCTTCGTTAATATTAATATGACGAGAATTCAGACCAGTGGGACACAGCTGTATACTTGCATATGCAGTGTTTCACAAATTTCTATCAAATATCTGCTAAGATATCCTAGATAGTAATGATACAATTTTCCAATAATATTTATGCCGCTTCGAGACTAAACCAACACTAATTAAATGATGTAGATGCTTTCACGTTAGTATATAGCTACATGTTCACCAGATTATTGAAATTCATTAAGCCCGGTATACAGAGCCGTGTTGCTATGGATACTTACAGCGCCCCCTGGGCTCGCGCTCGTGCGGCTTGTGGAGACGGTGCTGCGATTCTTCACGCGCAGTTTCTGCAGCATACCCTCGGAGGAGTCGGCGCGCTCCTCGGCGTCCTCGAGTTCCGTCTGTACCTTCCGGTACTTGGCCAGGTTGATGGCCGCCACTTCCTCCTGTAAAGGCGGAGGTCGTACATATTTAAGCATCGGTCAGGTCGTTTGCATGTTTAGTACAATGTCATCATGATTTGCAGACGATCAAAATAATATTATATATATTGTTTAGGTAATATAACGGAGTAATAAGAAACAGTAATTTATGTTTAGTGCAATATTCATTATTTTCCTATGAAGATTAGATCCAATGTAACAGTATGTTAAATAGCCTTGGATGTAACAGTGGACAGTAAGCTGAGGGCTCGGGCTCTCAGTTTCAAACAAAGTCTCCTTCATAAACGGACATAATCTGATTTGTCGTGGAAAAGAATTAAAATGGCTTATATTTGAAATTAAGACTAAACCCTTGTTCTGGGAAAACTAGGCTTATGGATTGTGCGTAAAGTGTCGTCCCTGATTACCCTGTGCAGTCTGCACAAGCTAATCAGGGACGACACTTTCCGCCTTAACTTGATTTTGGCTAAGGAAAGAATTCCTTTAAACGAAAAATACCATAAAAGCGGACAGTGTCGTCCCTGATTGGCCTATGCGGACTGCACAGGCTAATCTGGGACGACACTTTACGCATATGCATTGTGCCCAGTTTTCTCAGAACGAGTCCGGTACTTACAGCCTCCTCCACTTGTCTCTTGTACGTCTTGATCTTGTTCTGCAGTTTGTCAATGAGCTCCTGAAGACGCTCCTGGTTCTTCCGGTCCTCATCGGCCTGGAAGGCGAGCTCCTTCATGCGCCTGTCCGATTTGCGCATGTTCTTCTGTGTCTCCGCGTGGCGCCGCTGTTCGCTGTCGTACTCGGTCTCCAACTCGCGCACCTGCCGTGTGGAGACGGTATTAGTTTCCACATACGTTGAAATGCAGATATTTGTAAGGGTATTGCTATAATAGTTGTATCCATTGATCAAGTGTATCTATAACATACCAATATCGAGTTTTATACTTTGCACCCGCTCTTTATGTTTACACATAATGCTTGTTTTTAAAAGATGAATAACTTTTTTGGCACTTAATGCATATTAATATACATTTGTATCTTTGTAACCACCAGAACGAATCTAGCCCTATAATAAAAGTAACACATTATTCGTATTAATAAAACTGGCGGACTGCGTACCCTTTGTTCCAGCTTGGCGATCATCTTCTTGCCTCCCTTGAGCGCCTGGGCCTCCGCCTCGTCGAGACGCACAGTCATGTCCTTAATCTGAGCCTCGAGGGCCTTGCGCATTTTCTCAATCTGCTGTCCGTGGTCTTGCTCGGCACGCAGTTCGTCAGCTAGGCGGGCGGCATCGGCGATGGCTTTTTTGGCCCTCTCATCGGCGTTCCTAACTTCGTTGCTCATCTCCTCGAGGTCACCCTGCATGGCGCCGATGTCTCCCTCCAGCTTTCTCTTCTGTCCTCCCAGTGACTGTACCTGGGCGGAGAGCTCGTTCAGACGGTCGTTAGCGTCCATGAGCTCGTTCTCGGCGGCCTTGCGGCCTCTCTCCGCTGACTCCAGAGCGGAGCGGAGTTCGTCGCATTCACCCTGCACGACGGCCACGCGGCGTTCAGCCATGTTGTACGCCTCCCTGGCCTCGGCCACGTTGCGCTGCTCCTCCTCAATGGTGGTCTGCAGCTCTCTGCACTGCTCCATAAGACGCTTGTTATTCTTCTCATTATCGGCTCTCAGTCTGTTAGCCCCATCAAGAGCAACTTCGAGTTCATTGATATCCTGCTCAAGCTTCTTGCGGATTCTTAGAGCCTCCGCTTTGCCCTTGGCCTCAGCTTCCAGACTGGCGTTCATAGAGTCCATTGATCTCTGGTGGTTGCGCCTTGTGTTCTCGAATTCCTCCTCCTTTTCTGCGATCCTCCGGTCAATTTCCTGGCGGATGGCGGCGATCTCGAGCTGCGAGCGCGCCACCTTGGACTCCTCCTGTTCCAGGGCGGACTCAGCCTCCTCTAGGGCTGCCTGGAGCTCCTCTTTTTCCATCTCCAGACGTCGGCGGACCTTCTCCACCTCGTGCACGCTTCTGCCGCCCTCGGTGAGCTGATCCGTCAGATCGTGGATTTCATCTGAAAGCAAGAGGCAAGTTAAGTTTTAAATGCCTTTTAAATTATGACAATTTGTTATTATTATTCGGAAAATTATTAATTAATTCATTTTTTTAGGGGGGGGGATCCTGTATTTGAATACATCGGTACAGAGCACCAACCTTTTTACAATCTTTTCAATGTGTTAAACATATTTTTTCTTATTTTTTTTTCTTATTATAAACCCATGTTTATACAGAATGAAAATGGCTTTTTAACCAACAAACAACAGCGGACGCTGTTTTACAGAATGAGCCTTATTATAATTCGTCGACAAAAAAGTTGGCGACATTGAATTTACCAGCTAGGTTCTTGTTCTCCCTCTTGAGTGACTCGATGGTGTCGCTGGACTCCTCGAACTGCGCCTTGGTGCGGTACAGCTCGGCAGAGTAGCTGCGGGCCTCCTTCTGCGCGTTCTCAAGCTCTCCCTGGAGGTCGCGCACGCGTGCCTCCCACTCGGAGACGGTCTTGTCGAAGTTGCGCTGTTTTTTCTCCAGCATGTTTGCGTTGGCGTTCGACCTCTCCACATCGACCATCAGATCTTCCATCTCGCCCTGCAGTCTGGCCTTGGTCTTCTCCAGCTGGCTGACCTTGGCGTTGGCGGTCTCGGCGGCTTGCTCCGCTTCCTGCAGTTTGATCTGCAGCTTGCGTTTTGCCTCCTCGAGCTCCTCGGCCCTGGCCATGCCCTCGCTCTCGTACTTGGTGCGCCACTGCTGCGCCTCGGCGTTGGCGCGGGACAGCTGACGGAGCAGGTCCGCCTTGGACTCTTGCTCCTCCTCCAACTGCTCGCGGAGGTTGTCGAGTTCTGACTGGAGGCTGCGGAGGTCGCTCTGGAGCTTCTGGCGAGCCTGGAAAATACATTCGGCATGTTAAAATCAACGTAGTGGAGACTTGTTAAGCACGTAGCATATAAATTGCGAAGATAAAAGAGAATTCAGCTAAATCAAACTTAGAACCCTTAGCTTAAACGTATATATTTATAATAACGATCATAACATGACATGTCATTACATATAGAGTGCATAGTGGAAACTGGATTAAAAAAAAACAAGCATTGAAAAGCGATGCTAATACTAATTCTTCCACAGTAGAGAGGTACACAGTTAATATTACAATAACTTGAAGAAACGTGGCATATAATGCCACAAGGTTTTAGACATAAGTAATTGGCATACAAATTTATTTTATGTTATGTTTATAGAATAACGATATTTTGTAATTTAGATAAATATTTGATTAAAAGAACACTGTACAGACAGATCTATACGAAGTATAACAAACAACGCAATTGTTCGCTACTGCGATATAAAACTGATCTGTGCGCTACGTTAATATGGGCGTTTCTCTATGAAATGTACTATTAATAAATATTTTACACGACCGTTTTCTACAAGCGTGCTATCCACGTCCACTTACCCTGGTCTCCTCCTCGAGCGCGCGCTTGGCGTCCTCGAGTTGCTGGAGCAGCGCCTGGCGCTCCTTGGAGAAGGCGCTGACCTTGCTTTCGGCGTCCTCAATCTGGCGCTGCTGGTCGGCGTTCTCCGCCTGGAGGCGCGCCTTGGCGCTCACGTGCTCCTGGATGGCCCGGGCGCTTTCCTCGAGCCGCGAGTTCAGGTCGGCGATCTGGGCCTCGACTTGCTTGGACATCTTCTCCGACATGCCCTGTGGAGAGAGTGGGGTGATGGTTGAGAATAAGTATAGAGTTTAGTCGTATTTATGTGTACAAATTATGTACAGATTGAATGAATTTTATTTTATTGATAGTTCAAATATCCGTGCTTTGAAGACAAATACGTTCATTTGATATATCGAAATGTTTTATTATCGTTTAAATGAGTACAGCTTTATTCACTATTGTAATGGTATTATTAATGTAGTTTATAATTAGTATTTACTAGTAACTTAATACCGAACATGTATTCAAACGTGCAAGGCAGTTGATAAATACAATTGCATTTTCAATAGAAAATATTATTTAGCATAAGGCTTAATATAAATGATTAGCATTTAGTTGCAATCAATAGGTTATTTTCATCAACGAAGGGAAACGTGTTTTTTTTTTACATGCTACACCACTTAGAACTTAATTGCAGCATGCAATGACCAGCGCCGCTGAGTTTATTAAGTATTATATAATGTCATAATTTATTCGCGCTCTAAGAAAATATGGCTTAATGCAGGTCCGTAAAGTCCGCACAGGCTTATCAGGGACGACCCTTTCCGCTTATATCAGACTTTCGTTTAGAAGACACTTCCGTTAAAGAAAAAATCTTAAAAGCGGAAAGTATTGTTCCTGATAAGCATGTGCGAACTGCACTGGCTAATCTGGGACGACACTAAACACACATTAATTAGGCCCAGTTTTCCCAGAACGAGGCTCATATTTTCGTATGTAATACATGGCGTTGCGGATTTTACCCTGAATTTCTCGGCCTGTTCCAGGCTCATCAGGAGGTCCTCGCACTCCAGGTGCATGTCAAGGCGCTCTAGCTCCATGCTACATGCAAACACAAATCCATAGGCATGCGTGGGGAAGACATACTTGAGTCTCGCTTTGGGAAATTTGGGCTTAATGCATGTGCGTAAAGTGTCGTCCCAGATTAACCTGTGCAGTCCGCACAGGCTTACCATGGACGACACTTTGAGCTTACACTGGAATTTTCGTTTAGAAGAGACTTTCTTTAAACGAAAAAGTATATACAGTGGAAAGTGTATTCCCTGGCAAGCGGACTGCACAGGCTAAACTGGGATGATACTTTACGCACATGCATGAAGCCCAGTTTTCACAGAGTAATGCTCACTTCAAACATGCGACGTACGTTAAAGAAGAGACAGACTGGAGACATGAAAGGGACATGAGACAATCTTTATTTATTATGAGCTTAAGTTTATCATTAACATCAACATTAATTGTCTGCGTGAAATATATCTATAAAGAATATTTAGAAAATTACAGTTGTAAGAATATTAATATTCTTTATTCGTACACTTAAGTCTATAAATTGATTGGTGATACGGGCCCAATGAATTATTACTTCTTTACGCTTTACGACTAATGAATGTCAAAGGAGGTGTAAATGAAAGGGCAAAAAGCATGCGTCCCTAAGGGGCTTTTAAAAAAGGGATTATGGTGAATTTAACATTACAAACTTAATAAACATAAACTATTATAATAAATCCGAGAAAGAAAGACAAAAGGACTGTGAAAAAAAATGTTAAAGGTTTAAACCAAACACAAAGCACATGGTTCGTTCTTTAACAAGGTTACTGCTACAAAGGTCAACACATATAACAACATGCATGTCAATACGTTTCTCCGCTGACGAGGATACGAGTATAAGACAGAAAGAGGATCATACGAAATAATATTACCGATCCGCGTCATGCGAAAAAAGATATTTCCCCATATGCTGCCAGAGTAGCTCCAGGCTAGCCTTCGCATTAAAGGCAGTCTGGTCAAGAGCTTCCCTGTCCCATAATGACCTAATGCCACCACCAAGCCTTGTGTGACTTTATAGCGGACAGGGTAGCTCCTGACCAGACAGAGTAGCTCCTGACCAGGCTACGCTTAATGCGAAGGCTGGTCTTGAGTTATGCTGGCCGCTTATCCCTTTGCATGCTGGGAAATTTGTCGTCTGCTAAAATGTTGTCTGCTAAATTTCTAAAATAAGCATTTTCTTTGATTTTTTTTCTAAGACCACTATCAGAATAGCAAACAGTTTGGATCCTGATGAGACGCCACGTTCTGTGGCGTCTCATCTGGATCCAAACTGTTTGCAAAGGCCTTCAAAATCCGGTTCCATTGCTCAAAGGGTTATACATGCCCAGTCCACCACGAAAAATCTCGATAGAAAATGGATATTTCCACCCATTAACTGGCACACATTGGCATCGAAAAAGATACTATATGTGTTTATAAATGAATATTTTACAGAAAATAAAACTATTCTACTCGTAATTTAAATATGGAACATGTTGTAAGAACTTGTAACATGATCAAGCACAAGAATTCATGTTCCTGGCCATCTGCTATCAGGACACATTCATAAATCCCTACGAACATAATTAACCGAACAGGCAGTATTGAGTTAACGAACAAGCACGTGCACGGCATGCAGACGATCATGCGCATGCGCAGCGTACTTTGTTCTTGGAAACGTGCTCGATTTGCGCGTGCAGGTCATCGATTTCACTTCGCATCGTCTGTTTCTCCTTCTCTACCCTGCAACCCGCGACACACTTATACATTATAAACCTGTCTTCTTAGCTTAATTGTTAAAATTACTGTTTATTTTCGTTTGAAATATGAAATACCTGGGTCAATATGCCTACTTAAAAACAACGCAACAAACAACAACGGCTGAATACGATGTCGGTCAGGGAACGTTATTATGGCGTTCTCAAAAGACACACAGTAATGGTTGTACCAAAGAAATAAACTTGAAACTGGAGGATTGACTCAATAAGCCACTAAAGTTCATTAGAGTCGAGATAAATTGAAATTAAATTAAGACTCGATATTAAAACAATACATTTTAGCCTCGCTCTGGGAAAACGGGGTTTAATGCATGTGCGTATAGTGCCGTCCCAGATAAGCCTGTGCAGTCCGCACAGGCTAATCTGGGACGACACTCTCCGGCTAAACTGAATTTTCGTCAAGAAGTGTCTTCCTTTAAACGAAATATACAATAAAAGTGGAAAGTGTCGTCCCTGATAAGCCTGTGCGAACTGCAAAAGCTTATCTGGGACGACACTTTACGCACACGCATCAAACCCCCTTTTCACAACGCGAGGCTCATTTATTTAAATGAAGCGGAATACTGACTTGGCTTTGACTTTCTGAAGCTGGTCGATCTGATCGGCCATTTCATTGGAGGCATCCTGTGTCTTCTTTCGGAGTGCCGCGATCTGTCCCTCGTGCTGCAGGCTCGACTCCTCGAGGTCACGACGCATCTTGAGCAGCTCCTGCTCTCGCTTTTTGTTGAGCTCGAGCTGCGCCGCGGTGGCGCCTCCCGCCTCGTCCAGACGCTCATGGAGCTCCTCGAGCTCCCGAGTGATGTCCGCCCTCTGCTTCTCGACCTGGTGGCGCAAAGAGAAACACGAGTTCAGATGTATTATCCGATCATATTACCTGGATATAAAATTCTGAATTTTCGTGTACAGATTTCTTTCTAGGTCCGGTTGGTCAAAACTTTCACGGCCAATTAAGGGTTAACTTCAGACCCAATACAATTAATTTTAAAAGCAAATTCATTATCAAACATTTTCAAATTATTTCAGCAAAACAACCTGATTACTGTTAACCCATATATTATCTAATAAAGGATTAAACATAACGTCACATACGTAACTTGATCCAAAACTTAACGGCTGATAGCTTTACTGGTTGTTAAAGTTTTGAGCAACCAGACCCTGTACTAAAACCCTAACTTAAACTCCCTTACCTACAAAAAGTTAACGGTACAATGTAACATTTGTGGCGTGTTCTGAGAAAACTGGGCAAAATGCTTGTGCGTAAATTGTCATCCCAGATTAGCCTGTGCAGTCCACACAGGCTTATCAGGGACGACGATTTCCGAATTTTTGGTTTAAATGATGCCTCTTCTTAGCGAAAATCTAGTTTAGGCGGAAAGTGTCGTCCCGGATTAGCCTGTGCGGACTGCACAGGCTAATCTGGGATGACACTTTACGCACAAGCATTTTGTCCAGTTTTCTCAGAACACGCCACATTTGATCAAGAGCTGAGCTCGAAACCAGTCAAACATCTTCGCAGAGGTCGTTAAATGAGCAGCTTATCTCTAATTCACAGAACGCTTTCTGTCTTCAAGTGGGTTATTGATGGCAAAAGCTGATAAATGTATGGGAAAACATGCGTTGCCATAGAAACCGTTTATCCAAGGTAACGGAGTTTGTTTTAGGAAATTTGATAATGCACACATAGACTATTTTGTTTAATAATGCAATTGGAACTATTCGAATCTTAAAACCACTGCATTTAAGTATTTTCGTTGTATGTGCATACTTGTTTAGTTCAGTAAGACGGTATTGTAAAGGAAACTTTATATAATCTTGGTTATTATAAATGAAATACTAAACTTTTTAAAAGCTGCTTATTTGCTGTAATCTGGTTATAATTAAATATATATTTTTTTTAAATTCATTATTTCCAGCAAACCTTGAACTATTTCTTTTACGTGATGCATACCATAATGTCATGTGAGAAATATACTCATTAAAAATGAAATTATACTGCATTATACAAAAAGCATTTCTCAACAATAGAATCGATATCTTATCAGATATGTAATTAATTTTATAATTCCATCAATTAGAAAAGGCGACATATAGTTGTGTGTCATATAATGTCTAGTAACGTTTACAAAGCTAATTTTAGTATACATGTGTATAATCAATGAAACGAATCATGTGGTAATTACTCGGTTGCCCAGTGGGTGGACTACCTTGTCCCTGACAGTGCTTACGATGTTTCATTACAGTCGATTAAGTAATATTTTGTAGTAAAACTGTCAACATTGTTTTTTGTAATCATAAATCAACAAACAAATTAAAGAATTGTTGATTGCATATGTACGTAATTAATCATAATTATGACGTCATTGCCCCATTGACCAATGTCTTACCTTGGCTCGAGCAGCGCGTTCCGCCTCCAATTCCTCCTCGAGTTCTTCAATGCGGGCCTGCAATTTAGCAGACGACATCTTGGAATAATTTATGATCGCAGAAAAAGTACACGGAATGTGAAGTGAACCTCACTTAGTCCCGAAATGTCCGAAGGAATTTTATAAATCAACAGATATGTCGAAATGTATCACAGATATTTTAAAATGTTGTGATATGTGAACAGTTAATTTGTAAAACTTAATAATTAAAGCGTTTCTCAATAAGCTTTGTATAATAATTAAGCTGAGAATAAATTATCACACAAAGTATTGTATGAAGTATCTATGTGCACTCTCCGAAATTTCGAAATAATGTGCTGCTTTCACAAAGGCGTGCACCAGGGTAGCATTCTTGATTCGCACATTTTCCGAACATGACTCATTTCTGTAAATTGCCTCGAATTTCCAGGGAGAACCAATCAACTTTTAACGAACGATGAAGTTTTATCTCTACACTTGAATTCCACGCTTTCACCTGGCGAAATACCGGTAAAAACATTTGTCAGTGAGTCTTACTGAAAACATTTGTCAGTGAGTCTACATTTGTCAGTGAGTCTACATTTGTCAGTGAGTCTATATTTATCAGTGAATCTAACTGAAAACATTTGTCAGTGAGTCTACATTTGTCAGTGAGTCTTACTTGTAAACACATTTGTCAGTGAGTCTATCTGAAAACTAATCAAACTTATCAGGTGCTTGTTTTACGCTCATGAAAAAATCCTGTGTACAATCAGCAACATCCGAAAAACATAATTTACAAGCATTTTTTACTGGCATCAACTGTCTAGAAGTACTTAAACCCTACATTAAAACACGAAATCAACCCAAAAAACCGTAGCAACATTTACCTTTGAAACATCAGCAATCTAAAAGCAGACGTTAACACGGCCTACAGGCGCAGGATGCGGTAATTGTTTGACCAAGCACGTGACAAGCAGAGCACGTGACAAGCAGACGAAAACGCATAAGAAATAAGCGGCAGATTTCTGAAGCGCACATACGCACGAACACAGAAAACACGGGATACTGTACTTCTAGCATGTGCCTTAGTCCTGGTGTATAAAGAGTTGACTCCTCCGCATCACGAATAACCTTCCTGCTTCTGGCACTGATCGAATGCCGGTAGGTATCCGGCTGGTATTGTCTGCTATAGATGGCCGGATGTGTGGCTATGCTTTCTAGAACGGCCGGACTGGTGCCCCTGTAGTCTCTGGTCAGATCGGACAGTAAATTTTGAGTATCGGCATACTCACGAAACGATGTTTTCTTTGAGCTAGATTTATAGCTTGAGCTAGAGGATGATGACGAAGGTTTAGTGGTGATATTTGGTTTCTTTTTGGTCTCCGGCTTCGTGAGTTCCGGGGCGGGCGAGCGTCTAGGCTGCTGCTTGGTGAGGACAATCTTCGACGTAACGGAAGTCACAGTCGTCGCCGCAGGGGGCGCTACGGAATGAGTTACTTCTTCCCGCCTCTCTTCAGATGTTGTAGATATTGTTTTCTCAGTATCAGCCATGATTCACAGTAGATTTACCAGTATCCCCGAAGACTGAACGCTATTTAAGATTCCAAAAACACAAACTAGTAGCCTAGTATCAGAGTCGAAACACTTAAAGCATAAAGCACCAAGTCAGAGACACAGACTATCAGAGACACTAAGATTATCCAACTGTATATCACCACCAAGTGCAAGTCCAAACACACCGCCACATGAACCAGGAAGGACTAAACAGGAAGCAGTCTACACGGAAGTGCTTAAGAACCACTGCGCATGCTTGGGAAGCTATCAGATTTCCAGGTGAAAGCACATTTCTAGCACACCAGGCATAGGTATGTGCTGACTGTTCGAAGCGCTGCCAAAATTATTCTCTATAAGGATCCAGGTAGCAATTACTAACATTTCTTGGTAATGAGCCAGTCGCGTTGTACTTATCTCCAAGGTGTTTTTATGACGGCAAACACAAAAAAAGATGTTAAAGTACTATACGACAAACTCTCACTATCATGACATGCCGCTAGCCTCCACGGAATGTTTCACATGGTATAACTGTCTGATGTAAGCAACAATAAACCCGTTAAAATCGAGTCTAACAACACAGGAAAAAGTCGGTGAACAAAAAGTGGGATTCGCATAACGAAGAATATTCTCAAAACGAACGCACTAACTGAAACGAATGAGAAACCCATGAAAAAACAACATCTTATGATATCATCTTACTGCGACAAAAGTCTTTACTACACGGGACAAAACTTACATACTATTGAATCCGTAAGTCCTTACGCCATTCAGTAAGTACTGGCGTGAAATACATATGAGCCTCGCTCTAGGAAAACCGGTCTTGATGCAAGTGCGTAAAGTTTCGCCCGGATTAGCCTATGCAGTCCGCACAGGCTTATCTGGGACGACACTTTCCGCTTTTATGAATTTTGTCGTTGTAAGTCTCTTCTAAACGAAAATCCAGTTTAGGCGGAAATTGTCGTCCCTGATTAGCCTGTGCGGACTACACATGCTAATATAGGACGACACTTTACGCACGTGCGTAAAAACCCCGTTTTCATAGAGCGAGGGTCATATATAAAAAAGTAAGCACTGGCTTACCATGAGTTCCTTGATCTTTCTCTGCAGCTGGGCGACCAGGCTCTGTTCGTCCTCCAGTTTAGCGTGGACATTCTTCAGCTCGATGTCCTTCCTGTAAACCAATCATACAGCATTGGACCAGCAAGGTCTCAACATGGGCCTTACGGCACATTCGAATAGTGGAGCTCCAGATATGCCTCTCCTGAGGAGTCATACAGTCCGCTTATGAGACCACGAAACATGTATGACTTTACAGCGGACAAGCCAGTCTATGAAGGCTCGTATGGAGATACGCTACACGCATATTGTATATTAGATTTATATAATACAACATTAATCATTTTTCTACGCGGCTCATTTTTGGAATCATTTCATGAGATGGTAAGACCAAATAGTGTGCTTTTGGAAAGGTCGAAAATTGACAATGTGACAGAACCAATATTGTAAAGAATGTACAGCAAAGCATTGTTAAGTCAAATAAAGTCATTTACGAAATCAAATAAGTTTGGTCTTGCAACGGTTGAAAGGCGCGCCGAACCTGAAACTTGTTACATATATATGAGCCTCGCTCTGTGAAAAGGGGGTTTAATGCATGTGCGAAAAGTGTCTAATCACGGAAAACATGTTCCGCTTTTATTGTATTTTTCGTTTAACGGAAGACTCTTTTTGATAAAAAACCATTTTAGGCGGAAAGTGTCGTCCCTGATTAGCCTATGCGGACTGCACAGGCTAATCTGGGACGACACTGTACGCACATGCATTAAACCCTCCATTCACAGAGTGCGGCCCATATGTATGCCTGCTCACCTCCTGACGTTCTCCTCGAGGTCCCTCTTGACACGCTCCAGATCCTCTACCGCCTCCTGGGTGGTCTTCAGATCCTGTTCCACTTTCTTCTTGGCCTTCTCGACATCAGCGCGCACCTTCTTCTCGCGCTCAAGGTTGTCTTCAAGCTGCGAACATACGCAACAAATACAGGTTAGTGCATGTTGTATCGGATTAAATATTGCGTTATAAACAAGGATTTAGTTTGAACCTATTTATTTAAGCTCGATTGCATCGAAAGCCTAAGGCGTATTTGAAACGCTCTCGAGTCCGTTTCCTGGGACTAGAGCCAGTACTTGGTGTCTTTGGAGAAATCTAAAGAACGCTCCCACAGTTGGGATCGAACCCGTGACCTCCCGGTCGCTAGGCGGACACCATATCCACTACACCACGGCGACCTGTTTGACAAGGATTTTACAAGAGATCTTTTTAAAACATATGACCCCGACACCCAGCAAAGTCGTCCGTGTCACCTTGATCTTAGATCTCTTGATTGTAAAATCATTAGGGGTCATCTATCGTAAAAACTAACCAGCATTCTCATTTATATGGGCCTTAGTATTCTACAGATATTATACAGAAACATATTTCATGATACAAGCCCCTCTGACCTAGACCTTTGAACTAATGAAGACCTCATTTTAAATAGGCGTTTAACTTTCCACCCAAGTGGTCACTGCACCAAAGTGCACGATCGTAGATCAAAGTGTTTTTTTTGTTTTTGTTTGGAAAACAACAATTCCTGTTGCAAGCAATTGGGCCTTGACCTTTCATCAATTGACCTCAAAATCAATATGCTGCATGATTTCTTCCCAGGTAACCAGTATACCAATTTAGATGAACGGATGTCTAAGAACTCATTAGATGTTATAAAAGAACATTTTGTTGATACAAGCTCATGTGACCTTGACCTTTGACTGGGTGGACTCAAAATCAGTATGCGTAATATTTTCCCACCATGAAACAATAAACAAATGATTATTTTTATATGCAATTTGATAATCGATTATTGGCGATGAATACCTCATCAAGAGTTGCCTCCAGTTTGCCCTTGAGTTTGGTAAGGTGGTTGACCTTGTCCTCTTCGGCTTGCAGAGCTTCCTGTGATTTCTTCAACATCTCATCAACGCCCTTCATGCCCTTGCTCAGTTTGGCGATCTGCTCATCCTGTGCGGCCATCTCGTCCTGAAGAGTTCTAATTTGATTGTCTCTAGTATTCTTCTCAGACTCAGCCTTAGCGAGGGATGTCTCAAGATCTTCAATGTCTTTCTTAAGGTCAGCCGTTTCGGACTCCATCTTCTTCTTGATAGCCTCCAGCTCAGCGGCGGCATCCTCCTCATCCAGAAGCCTGTCTTCAAGATCTTTCATCTGGCTCTCAAAGTCAGCCTTCTGTCTGATCAGGCGTTCAATCTTCTCCTCGGCGTCGATCAAGGTATCTTGTTCAGCCTGCAACTGCAGGTACATATCGTTCTTCTGCTGCAGCAGGGTCACGTTCTGCTCCTCCAATTCCTTCTTGATCTTCTCAATCTTGGCCAGCTCAGCCTTCGTCTTTTCAAGTTCCTCTTCCTTCTTCTTCATCTCGTCTTCAGCGCGGGCAATGTTGAGCAGAGGCTTGACCTTGGTGTACAGTTTCCACCACTGCCAGTTCTTCAGGATCAACCATTTCCTGATGTTTCTTTGAATGACGGACAGGCCAATCCTGAAATATTTCACAATAAGGAATTTATGTGTGAATTTAATTGGTTTATTATTGTCATTCATGTTTGTTGTTTTATTTATAAGTAATACCTAACAACGGATAATGTTTACGTCGATTAAGTTTTAATTCACATCATTTAAACTGACGAAATATTACGGTTTGCAATGTGTTTATTTTTCCCTCAAATATAATACTTGTACAAAAGATTCAACCACTTTTGAACCGCAAAGCAACTGATTTTATTGATAATCATGGACGTCATTGTGATTTATGTTCTGCAACTCGACAACTTTGTCATACTATGAGCCTCGCTCTATGCCTTCTGAGCTTTATACATGTGCGTAACGTTTCATACCAGATTAGCCCGTGCAGTCCGCACAGGCCAATCAGGGACGACACTTTCCGCCTTAACTGGATTGTCGTTAAGAAGAGACTACCCTAAAAAGAAAATCCGTACAAGCGGAAAGAGTCGTCCCTGATTAGCCTTTGCCGACTGCACATGCTAATCTGAGATGACACTTTACGCACATGCATTAAGCCCAAATTTCTCAGAACGGCGCTTCTTTACCAATGCACCATTGTAAGTGACTAGTCATGGACATTACCTCTGGTCCTGCAGCTTCTTGTACTGCCTGCGCATGAGATAGCCTCTGATGTGGGCCTGGAAGAGGGAGATGATCTTGGAGAGGCGCTCGTCGCGCATGTCCTCAAGCATACCCAGGACGCCGGCCTTGAAGAAGACCTTGGTGGAGCCGAGACGGTACTCATTAGGGTCCATCTGAAGGGCCGTCAGGATCTTGTCGGTCACCTGCTTGCCGTCAACGAAACCCTGGGGGATGGCGTTGGGGGCCAGGATGGAGTATCTGAAAGAGAGGAGATATATGTGAGTAAACGGTGCGAATGCGGTGTTGAGTGAATTGAATGCGAATCAAACTCTTTTATTCTATGAATAAATGTTCCAAAGAAAACCGTCCTTTTCATACCATGTACAAATAATGTCATAGTTTGTCAAACGTATAGCCCAAACCCCTAACCAGAAATTGGTATAGAACTATCGTTGCAAGTAAGATAATCATTTAAAATGCTCAAACAATTATGACACAGACGGAGTTTAATGAATGTTACCTCTGCTTGAACTCGGAGTAGATGATCCTGTTAGGGAACCCCTTCCGGCAGATACGGATACCTTCCAGGACACCGTTACACTGCAGCTGGTTCAGCACCAACGGGGCATCGATGACACCTTCACGGATCACGAAAATACATTTTCAGAAAATCTTCATTAAAAGGCGGTTTTAATATATGTTACATGTTAATTTAAAATAAAATAAAATATAATTGAACATTTACATTGGCGTAACTTTAAAATGGTTGTAACACAACGTTACATTTAATACCGCGTCGAGTTCTGTTTCAAATATGCAATCTTTGATAAAACTATATAATAAGAATTTGGTTATAAGTCCATTCGAGTCACACACATTAGTAGTCAACAAGAAATTCATATGAAAACGTTAGTTCACGTTTCATTTTGTATCTATAAGTAAGCTCTGATTTGTGGATATAGAAATTAGCCGCATAATGCAAATACGGGTCTTATGCCATGTGCGACGAGCGTAGATCCACATTAGCCTGAGCATTTCTGCAGTCTGGTCAGGAACTTCCCTGTCCACTATACGGTCTGGTAAGGTTTCATAAGCGGGCAGAGTAGCTCCAGAGAAGACTGCGCGAATGCTACGCTGGTCGCATATGGCATACGACCCATTTTCGCAGGACGCGGCTCAAATCTAAACGTTGCTGACCATGTGTACCGGTGGTAGAAACTCTTACCGGGAGCCTTCTGCTCATTGGGCAAAATGCACCGAACAAAATGTGGGGACGTCGTCCCAAGATGCTTCATCAGTCTATTGAGAGACTCCTACGAAAAACAATGGGTATTGTAACATGCAAGGAAAACAACCGTGAAACTAAACCCAAGCAGAGAACGGATCGGTTACTGAATTCGGGTTAGTCGTAGGAATTTAATAAAAGGATTGGGTACTGAACTATGAATACACATAACCTGGTGAACATAATTGGTTAAAGGGGATTGGGTATAGGAAACGAAGTGCTGCACATCTGTTCTTTACTGAAACTTTCTAGCTAAGAAAAAAATGGCTAAGGAAAACTTGTTATGGTGGTGAAGCACACTCGTTGGTTACTATCTAGTCTATGTGGCTGCTATGACCACCGGATCATCTACACTTGTCATGCGTGCCTGTCTATCACACGCGTGGTGGGAGGTCTAAAATGTGAAAGGCATGCACTCAATGGGTAATCGGGTAATAGGATTAATAGGAACATCGCAACTGGGGTAAATAGGAATATCACTGCACACCAGGGGTGGGGTCTATGTGAGCTTCGTTCTGTGAAAACCGGGCTTAAATTATGTGCGTCCCAGATTAGCCTGTGCAGTCCGCAGGCTAGTCAGGGACTACACTTTCCACTTTTATGGAACTTTTCCTTAAAAGGAAGTATCTTCTTAGCGAAAATTCAGTTTAAGCGGAAAGTGTCGTCCCAGACTAGCCTGTGCGGAATGCACAGGCTAGTCTGGGTCGACACTTCACGCAAATGCATTTCGCCCGGTTTTCCTAGAACGCGACTGATAGGAATATCACTGCACACCAGGGTTGGGGTCTATGCCGTCTGCATTCGCATGGGCCGAGTGGCTCCATAATTACCTGGCGCCTTTGTCTCGTTGGGGATAATACAACGGACAAAGTGGGGGTGGGTGGTGTACAAGGTCTTCATGAGTTTCAATAAGGACTCCTAAAAACATCGTAAATTGAATGGTTAAAATGTAATTGCGATAAGAGATTTGATTGAATATGAAACACAAATGGCGCAACAAATATATGACACACAGAGTAGAAGAAGCACACGACATGACAAAGTATTAAAAAGTTACGACATATTTTTGTTTTTTTGTTTTTTTGAGAACATGAAATTCATCACCGCACAGGCTAATCAGAGACGACAATTTCCGCTTTTATGGAATTTTTGGTTTAAATGATGTCTCTTCTTAGCGAAAATCCAGTTTAGGCGGAAAGTGTCGTCCCGGATTAGCCTGTGCGGACAGCACAGGCTAATCTGTCATGACACTTTAAGCACAAGCATTTTGCCCAGTTTTCTCAGAACACGACACAAATGTTCTGGACACGTTTAATGATGAAAGGGCAAAACATGTGACTTCTATAGCGTTAAACAAGTTTTCCCAAACCCGGCTGGAGGTATAATTAGAAAACATTTTATGAGCACGTTTCATGACGATTATACAAACCACTCGACTTCTAGAGTGTTCCCTACAATTGTTTTACAGTAGCCATATAAGGAACACTGTCGCGCCCCTAGCGGCCATGTTTTTTAGCCGACCGAAACCATTTTCAAGTTCAGCTGATAAATTAGTAGAACGAATTTTCGGAGCAAGTTTCATGACGGCAAAAATGGGAGTTCTTTACTGTTTATAAGCTTTTCTTTAAGTTGACCTAGTGACCTAGTTTTTGACTCCACGACACCCAGTTTTAAACTGGGGCAAATGTTCTGACCGAGTAACATTAAGATTGAGCAATAAGTGTGGGGTCTAGAGTGTTCACATGGTAAATATTGACGACGGAGTGGCACAACGCACGACGTTCGACGAGCGCCGGACAAAACGTGATCGTAAAAGCTCACCATGATCACGTCGTTCTAAGGTGTGCTTAAATGGCAAAAAATCATCATCACTAGATCCATGCATGTCAGAGAGCAATACATATCAAGCACACATACCAATTTATGCTATTTATGGTATGTAGTACTCGCTTCTTCAAGAACACTCTTCTAATTTTAGCAATGCATCGATTAAATAAATCAATTGCACCAGATTTCAATTGATCCCTCTAATAAAGTTTCTTGCAGCTGCGTTAGGTATATACATTTACAAAACTTCTAAAATATTATAAGCAGATTTTGTTTATATTTTTTTTATGTAGATAGATAACTTAAAGATTACAAACAAAGTTTAGCATATTTAAGTATAGGTTACTCTGAAACAAACATGTTATGTTAGGCATCTCGACGGATTTAACCCATTTATGCCTAGTGGACTCTCCCATCCTTCTAAATTGGATCAATTTATTTCCAAAATTAGAGATGTCTGGTATTTTTATTTCTATTTTTAGAATATTTCTCACAGAAATTCCTTTAAGCAAACAGCGCAGACCCTGATGAGACGCCGCATTATGCGGCGTCTCATCTGGGTCTACGCTGTTTGCCAAGGCCTTTTTCCTAGACCGCTAGGCATAAATGGGTTAACGCATGCGTAATACGTACTTTGTGTGTGGCGGATATAGTCTGGAAAGCAGATGATTTCTGCTTTCTTTTTACCTCGCCGGGATCAGCTGTAACATATGCGTGAGAATTATGCAAGGGGGTGGGGATTGCTACACTACAAACCTGTAGCATGTTTGAAACATACTACAGCATCCATTGCATGCATGTTTCCCGACTGTCGTTGTTGGTCCGTTCTCGCTACAGGTGCCTGAAAGTTGATACTAAATGTTCATGCATGCTATGTTTGTACCAGTTGGACACAAGCATGTCAGACAGACGTCAGGCCACGTAGCATCACTGTATGGATACATACTTTGTGCGTCGCAGAAATTGTCTGGAAGGCGGCCGATTTTTGCTTCTTCTTCACGCCCCCATCTTCACCGGCTGCAACCGCACATATACCACAGACAGATAGTCATGCCCATGTACGTAAATAACCAGTTGAGATTGAGATTGTACTTACAAACAACCTGTTTAAAACCAGTCTATATTTTCATAAACGTGTGAACAAGAGCTTTGTAACATAAAAAAACAGCATTTCCCTACCGGATTAACATTGTTTGGAGTAAACGAAGGATCTTCATAACTTTAAATCGGTACGAGACTAATAGTAAATCTTCACCTGAACATTGCAAAGTATACAAATGTACATATGTTGAACACCATACAAACCTGCCGCGGTGGCAAAGAGGGTCGACACAAGGGCTTCCTTGGATTGCTCGAGAAGAGCCACGACGGTCTCGTTCAGGGGGTCCTTGTTCTTGTCGAGCCAGCCGTTGATGTTGTACGGTACCTGCATGTCGAAGTAATACATTGGGACGTATATATGGTAGTAGTGTGATGTAATGCATGTAACGCTATGTGTGGGCAAATAAATTACCAGGACAGCTTTCCAATAAGGTCAATGCGATATTACGTTTTGGAGTTTTTACTGCTTATGTGATTTGAAAGATTAATTTAAACAAGTTGTTAAAAGCAAAAGTGTTTAAGGTAAAAAAACGACATTCAGCATAACAACATCACACATGATAGTGGACATATTATCCACGCCAAGGGAAAACCGGGCTTAATGCATGTGCGAAAAGTGTCGTCCCAGATTAGCCTGTGCAGTCCACAGAGGCTAATAAGGGGCGACACTTTCCACCTTAGTTGGATTTTTGCTAAGAAGAGACTTCCTTTAAACGAAAAATACCATAAAAGCGGAAAGTGTCGTCCCTGATTAGCATGTGCAGACAGCACAGGCTAATGTGGGACGAGACTTAACGCACATGCATTAAGACCATTTTTCCAGCGCGAGGCTCATATTGAGTGCTTACAGCGCCTGCGTAGTGGCCCAACTCGAAGTGGGCGTCGGCGCCTCCCTTCCGGGAGCGGGTGGGCTTCTGGAAGTTGTTGGACTTGCCGAGGTGGTTGGTGTAGAGCTTCTCCAGGAAGGTCTTGTCGGAGGCCTTCGGGAACATGCACTCCTCCTCCAGAATCGACAGGATGCCCATCGGCTGCAGACGTAACACGAGATTAAAACATGTATGCCTAGTTGACTCTCCCATCCTTCTAAATTGGATCAATTTATTTCCAAAATAAGAGATGTCTGGTATATGTATTTCTATTTTTAGAATATTTCTCACAGAAATTACTTTAAGCAAACAGCGTAGACCCTGATGAGACGCCGCATTATGCTTATAACTTTCAGTTTTTCGGCGTAGCTGCTTAACCCAGCTTTCCACCTTAAATGACCTTTATATAACTCCAGCAGACCCGAATAAATACATTTGATTATTGTATTGGCTGATTCGAGAGAAACCCCCCAGAACTTTGGCCACATCACTGCGTCTGTGTAAAGCGTTCAGGGTGTAACACTGTTCAGCGTTAGGAATTCCGGACTACACTCTGCATGTTCATACGACACAAGGACACACATTTTGGCCCAGTTACAATTACGCGTTAAAAGCCATCTCGAACAATTTCAGGTAAAATCAGTACTCGGTCACTAAATCGTTAGTGGAAAACATAATGTACTTTCGATAAATGTTGATAACGCAGTATTGCTTTCAAGATGAGAAACCAAACACTACCGAAATAGTATCAGAGGGGGTAATCACGTGACAAACAAGATGGCGGCATCCATGCCGAGACATTCATTTTTTTGCAGTTTTATACCCTGTATTACTTGTATTAATTGTTTAAATACCGTTTACTTTCCAGCAATATCAGCAAGACAGTGATAAGCGTTAATTTCGTATTAAAATTCGCTTTATATCTCGACTTAACTCGCTGCCTATTTTCTTAGCAGAGCTTGAATTAGGTCACCCCGCTAAAAATTGCTAACCTTTTAAATTAGGTCATATCTACCAAACAGACGTCATAAGCGACGTCATTTCAGTAATGCATGCTAACCTTTTCAATGCCATAGCTACCCCACTGTCGTCATCATTGACTTCATTCCAGAAATGCATGCTAACCTTTTCAATGAGGTCAAAGCTACAACACCGACGTCGTCAGTGACGTCCTTCCAGTAATGCATTCTAACCTTTTCAATGAGGTTAAAGCTACCAGACTGACGTCATCAGTGACGTCATTCCAGTAATGCATGCTTACCTTTTCAATGCGGTCATAGCTACAACATCGACGTCATCAGTGACGTCATTCCAGTAATGCATGCTAACCTTTTCAATGAGGTTATAGTTACCAGACTGACGTCATCGGTGACGTCATTCCAGTAATGCATGCTAACCTTATCAATGAGGTGAGAGCTACCAGACTGACGTCATCAGTGACGTTATTCTATTAGTACATGCTAACCTTTTCAATGAGGTCAATGGTGGCCTGCAGATCCATGCCGAAGTCGATGAACTCCCACTGGATGCCTTCCTTCTTGTACTCCTCCTGCTCCAGAATGAACATGTGGTGGTTGAAGAACTGCTGCAGACGCTCGTTTGTGTAGTTGATGCACAACTGCTCAAAACTGTTGAACTGAAAACCAGAACATATTTAGTCGTTAAATTTTGAAATTTTGCAAGTTTTGTTCATCTGTATTCATTTAAATTTGTTCTGTTGTGCGAAGTGTCTGGTACTATATATTTTGTCGGGATTTTTTATAACAAAACATTTTTTACAACAAAACAAAAATGCCCAATAAAGTACATTACATTTTCCGATTTAAACAAAGTAAGAATCATTTCACCCAAGAACTTACGTCAAAAATTTCGAAACCAGCAATATCCAGCACACCAATGAAGTAGTTTCTCTTGGCCTTGGTATCGAGGGTCTTGTTGACTCTCCGGACGAGCCAGTCGAACATGCGGTTGTACAGAGACTTGGCGAGGGCGCTCACTGAGTACACCACCTGGTCCTTGTTGCGGCCCTGCGTGACGATCTCGTTACCGACCTTGATCTTGGGCTTTAGGAGACCCTTCACCAGGTCGCCGGCGTTGACGCCCAACAGGAAGGCAATCTTCTCGGCCTCTGCACACAGGCCAAACATATTTTGTTGGAATAATTTAATTGAGTGGGTTAATCAACACCATTTATGTTTGTCTGTCTTGATATTAGTTTTAATTAGATTTCTGGAATGACAAATAAAAGTCTACGAAAATGACAAGTTTTAAAGGTATCAATTCCTCCATCATGCACCATGCCCTTTTCAAACAGATACGATGGAAGGACAAAACATGGTCATAACGCAGTCCGCACAGGCTTATCAGGGACGACACTTTCCGCCTTTATGGAATGTTTTGTTTTAATGATGTCTCTTCTTAGCCAAAATTCAGTTTTGGCTGAAAGGGTCGTCCCTGATTAGCCTGTGCGTACTGCACAGGCTAATCTGGGATGACACTTTACGCACATGCATTATGTCCAGTTTTCTCAGAACACGACTCAATTGATCTTTACGATAATTTACCTGCGGTTCCATCCGGTTCGGCCTGTTCTTCTCGCGGCCTCTGCTTGAACTTCATCTCTCCGAAGTGCATGATGGCGGCCGTGCACTTGAACATGCTCGTCTTCTCCTCGTTTGTGAAGCCCAGAATGTCGAAGGCTTCCTGTTGCCAAGTGATAATAATTAAGACGATGACTTAAGTTGATGGAAAAGATCCTGTTTGCAGTTTTGAAGTGTCAAGGTCATATTTAAAAACCCGGATTGACACAGAGACTGAAGTAATAATGATTCATCCAAATATTACAAATGATACAATATTTCCGCCAACATGTACAAACGATAGTTGAAGAAAGATAAAACATTACGCTACATAAACTTCAAAGCTTAAGGACAGTTATAGTTAATTTATGAATACATCTTTCGCGTTATAAGTTCATCCTTTACACGATTTTTATTTATATCAGATAACATTTCAAAAATGCTGAAAAAAAGTAGCCTGAGGAAACTAGGCTTAATGCACGTGAGTAAAGTGACGTTCAAGATTAGCCTGTGCAGTCCGCACACGTTATAAAGTGACGTTCAAGAATAGCCTGTGCAGTCCGCACACGCTAACCAGGGACGACACTTTCCGCCAAAACTGGATTTTCGTTTAGAAGAGTCTTCAATTAAACGAATGAGTCACTTACGTCAGTGATCCTCATTTCCTCGACGTCATCGATGCCGTCGACGGTGAGCACACCCTGGTTGATGAAGCTGTAGAGACCGGGGTCGGGCGACACTAGACACACCTCTAAAAACCAGCCAGTCAGAGACACGTTAACAGGGTGGGCATGCACAAAGTCGAAATATTGATAAATGAAGCTTCTGTTAATCGTTCAATAGGTTGAGGTAAATAACATGTGTGAAGTCGTGGCATTTTCCAGCAACGCAATACGACATTAAACAAACTTTTAGTATGTTTCCCGAAGATAGCTTGATATAAATAATATTTGTCAGTAAAAACATTTTACTATTAGTCGTTGGGCATTTCGTATTTTATTTAACTTTTGCTGGAAAACGACACAAGTGCATTCATTGGTAAAATTACAAAGTGGGTCAACATTTGTTTATTTAAATAAACAATTTTCGGTTTGTGTTTGTCATCATGCTTGTTACAAGGTGTTGGATAACATTTATTATCAAAATGGCGGCAAACAATATTATCGCGTAGGAGCAATAATTTGGAAATAGTTTATTTCGAGGAAAACGACTTTACCAATCTCTTTTTGAAAATCATTTTAGTTAAGGGGTAAATATCAGTGTGACAACAGAAGGAAAATCGACACACTGAAGGCTTCATAACATACTATTGATTTACACCTGGAAAAAAACAGTAGATACAAGATATAAGGCTACAGAAGTAAGAAAACAAAATAATAAAACAATATAATCCGTTATCGCCCCTGTGGTGAGCCAACAGGGCATGGTACTAACCGTGGTACTTGGGGCATGCGGGGGAGAGGAGCTGGTAGAAAATATGGTAGTTCCTCTCAGCCGGCTGCTGGAAGGTCACGCGGGATTTTTCCAACAGATCTAAGGACGCAAGGTTCACACGGTGGATAACATTTCAGTAAATAATAATATTTATTAATAATAAATAATAATAAATATATTATATTGAAATAGTAGGATATGTTTGAAATCGGTGGGAGAAAATTGATGTAATCATTCCGGGTGAACTGGGATAGAAATAAAATGGTTGTATGTGGACAACCTATGATGGAAATAAAATGGTCCAAGGTAAACATTCATTCTCTGGTAATTGAACAAAGGTTTTGTTGTTTGTGGCTGCAATTGTTTCCATGTTATATGCGAGGGCCACACGTCTGAAATTAGTTGCGCATTAGTACTAAATAATATGTGTCGTGTTCTGAAAAAACTGGGCATAATGCTTGTGCGTAAATTGTCATCCCAGATTAGCCTGTGCAGTCCGCACAGGCTAATCAGGGACGACAATTTCCGCTTTTAAGGAATTTTTCGTTTAAATGATGTCTCTTCTTGGCGAAAATCCAGTTTAGGCGGTAAGTGTCGTCCCTGTCCGCACAGGCTAATGCCTGACGACACTTTACGCACATGCATTATGCCCAGTTTTCTCAGAATACGACACATATATGTTTTTGTCAATTGCATTTTATTGAACAACTTTCACATGACGTAATGTATACCAAGATGATCTATTTTAACTGATAATACACCAAATGTTTACAAACATATGTCTTACTCATGTATGACAAAGACATAGAAACAAATAATTGTATTTAAAGTTATTTCTAATCCATGTTACACAGATTTAAAACATCGTTAAGGCATTCGAGTGAACTAAGAGTAAAACAAAAGGAAAGGTAGACGTGTGTTCAAATAAATATATTTCCAATAATGTTTACAATCTGAGATGTGATGAAAAGTATTTTGGTATTAAAAGGGCTTACAAGTCTCGATGTCAGCACCAGCAATCTTCCCCGTGGGTCCGAAATGGATACGGATGAATTTACCCTAGAGGGAAGGGAAAACAGCTCTGCAGAAATCTTTCAACATACATTTTATATTGTAAAGAAGTGACGCATATAAAAGAATTTCAACCTTAAACGTGTTTTTATATACGCTGCTATTATATATATATATATATATTGAATATTAAAATATACGGTTATAGTCATACATGATTTAGTATAGTATAATTGTTTGTTTTCGGATATTTTATAAAGTTCCTTATAAATGGCGCTGTTCAGTCCATCGCATAGCGTGATACACGAATCAGTTTTCTAAGATTGTGTCATAAAGACACATACAAAATGTATATGCCACTTACATTAACCCATTTATGCCTAGCGTCTAGAGGCGTTGGCAAACAGCGTAGACCCAGATGAGACGCCGCATCATGCGGCGTCTCATCAGGGTCTGCGCAGTTTGCTTAAAGGAATTTTTCTAAGAAATATTCTAAATATAGAAATAAATATACTAGACATCCCTAATTTTGGAAATAAATTGATCCAAATTAGAATGATGGAAGAGTCCACTAGGCATAAATGGGTTAAAAAAAACTGCACGCTACTAATTCAAGAAGTACTCAAAACTACAGCGATATATAATTATCTTACTTGAACAATCAATAAAAGGTCAAAGGATCACACGGAAGCATGCGCATAGACAAAGTGGAAAATATGTTACAGAAATCGGTTCAGGGTCATGCAACGATAAACAGATCATTGGTAACGAGAATCACAAAATCTGGTTCGCCAAGAGCCGATCTGTGGTTTAGAATTTTCGAAGTCAATCGATTATTTAAATGTATATTGACGTACTAATTCCACATGAAAACTAAAAATGTGAAAATGCTTTCGATTTTGACAATTATACTTACAAATCTCGAGGAGTTGTTATTTCTGATTGTCTTTGCATTTCCAAATGCTTCCAACACCGGGTTGGCTTGAATAATTTGATCTTCTAAGTTACCCTAAGGGAGGTTTTCACACGCAGGTTGGGAAAAAAATAGAAAACATCAGGTTAGTCAACGGGATAGATTGTTAGAAACCGTAACACTTAAGTAACTAACGGTAAACTAACGCATGCAATAGTCAAATGGCATAATCAACTTACAAAACGGGATGAGTTGTTATTTCTAACAGTCTTTGCATTACCATATGCTTCAAGTACGGGGTTGGCCTGGATAATTTGGTCTTCTAGGGTGCGCTAATGTGGTGACACACAGGTAAAAATAAGTGAGAACAAGCATCATTAATACAGGAATAAAACACGGGTTCAAGAAGAAACTAACGATCACGCTTTCCAAATCTTAATCGAGCGCATACATCGTCATTTTCTTCTTTTAACATCAAACATGGAGAAAAGACTTGTTACAGGCGGAAAAGGGTGTGGTGTGGTTGTGCAGGGTAACATAAAGGGTTAAATTCGGTAAGGTGTCGATGTTTTGCAATCAATGTTCGAGGGTTCAAAGGGGTAAAAGAAAGGGTTCAAATCGAAAAGTTTTTAAATGTTTTTGCAAGCAATTGGTGCGGGTTCAAAGAGGTAGGGTAACATATGTACAATCAAAAGTGGATTTATAAGGGTGAGTAAGGTTTGTGGATTCTGCAACTATATAAGTCAAATGAGGTATGTGAGGGATACGACTAGATTGGAAAAACTAAAGTAACTTTGGTTTAAAAGATTATTTTAGAAAAAGGTGCGCCATCGTTTTGTTTTCCAATCATAAGGGGTACTTACGAATCGGGAGGAGTTGTGTGTCGTGTTCTGAGAAATATGGGCATAATGCTTGTGCGTAAATTGTCATCCCAGATTAGCCTGTGCAGTCCGCACCGTCTAATCAGGGACGACAATTTCCGCTTTTATGGAATTTTTAGTTTAAATGATGTCTCTTCTTACCGAAAATCCAGTTTAGGCGGAAAGTGTCGTCCCGGATTAGCCTGTGCGAACTGCACAGGCTAATCTGGAATGACACTTTACGCACATGCATTTTGTCCAGTTTTCTCAGAACATGACACATTTGGTCTTCCAAAGTGCCCTGACTCGGAGGAATCAAACAGGTTAAAGCGGGTTCAAATGTTTCAACAACTACAAGACTGTTGTGCGGGACGTTTCAGGGATCTACACATGCATATGGAAAGAGGTTGATGTGGCGTTTCATAAGTGAGGAAGTATCAGGTGCGTTCAAATACCCTCGAGGAGCGATACTGTTTCCAAATGTGTTTCGTTTACGATTTGAATTTAACTGTTTAATCAGCGCTCACGACATTTGACCAATCCTCGGGTGTATCCTCTATACAGTTGGTGGGTGTAAGGATATGAATGGTGTGAGTTCTTGATGAAAGGGCGGGTTTGAATTGGTTACAGTCAGTTTTAGTACGTGCGGATAAAATGTTTTCGGGTGTGAACACACTGGGTTTCAAAGGATAAAAACAGTTTCGGGTGAATCAAAAACGACATGAACTGTTAAACTGAAAACAAAGGGTAAAACTGGGTGCAATTAGCGTTTATCTGTGGTTGGAGGACTGACTTACGAATCTCGAGGAGTTGTTATTACGGGTTGTTTTGGCGTTGCCGTACGCCTCAAGAACGGGGTTAGCCTGGATAATTTGGTCTTCTAGGGTTCGCTAATGTGGGAACACACAGGTAAAAATAAATGAAAACAATCCTTATTACTACAGGAATAAACACACGGGTCAGAGAAGAAACTAACGATCACGCTTTGCGAATCTTAATCGAGCGCATATATCGTTATTTTCCTCTTTATACATCAAACATGGAGAAAAGACGTGTTACAGGCGGAACAGGGTGTGGTTGTGGTTGTGAAGGGTTAAATTAGAGGTAAAAATCGGTAAGGTTTCAAAGGTTTTGCAATCAATTTGTGCGGGTTCAAAGGGGAAATAAAGGGTTCAAATCGGCAAGGTTTCAACTTTTTTTTTCAATTATTTGGTGAGGGTTCAAAGGGGTGAGGTAAGGTATGTCAAATCAAAAGGTAGGCTTACAAGGGTGAGTAAGGTTTGCCGACTTAAGGGCGGGTCTGAACTGGTAAAGATCAGGTTTAGCACGTGCGAATAGAACGTTTTCGGGTAAGAACAATCTGGTTTTCTGGTGGGTCAAAAACGGAATGAAGAACTGCATAACTGAAAACGAAGGGTATATTAGGGTGCAACTAGAGGTCATCCGTGGTTGGGGCACCGACTTACGAATCTCGAGGAGTTGTTATTACGGGTAGTTTTGGCGTTGCCATACGCCTCAAGAACGGGGTTAGCCTGGATAATTTGATCTTCAAGCGTTCCTCTCTGTTGCTGTTGTTGATGGACATTAAAATTATGTTAACATGAATGGTTTGTGCAGTTTGTGGAAAGAGAAGTAAGAATGCAGATAGTGTGCTGACTTTGAGCTGACAATAGGCACATGAAAAACAAGACACATTTATGTATAATACAAATGATAGTAATTTAACGGAATTGAAGTATTTAAATAGCTACGTAAAGTATGAAAAATATTCGCACCTGAAAATAATGAAATTGTTTAGAGCCGTTCACAATTATCATTGTTTACTTTTTAAACATTATTCTGCAATAAAAAAAGTATAAACATTATTTAGAATATCATATCAGTTAGAAAAAAAACAACACAATAAACCACTCAATGTCTAAACCGAAAAGTTAGTACATATTACAACACATATTAAAACATAGAAACACGTGCTGCTGCCGCATCTCGCAATTATCTGAAATTGGAAGGTGGACAGTTCTAAAACTATGGTCACACTAGAACGGGATGGGCATGGCCAAAGAATCTTGCACAGTACGCGGGTTATCAACGGTCTATACAACAGTCTTTGGAATCGCTCAAAGGGATGCAACTGGGATTTATCAAGGTGTGGGAGTAATTGGGAGGTTATGGGCCGTAATGGGAAGGTATTTGGGATATGGGGATGCACTGCAAACTATTCAAATAGGGTTAAGTAAAGGAAATGTGAACACAAAGGTAATACGTCTTCTCTTGGTTGGCAGAAACTTGCTGAAAAGTTTAATCTCGGCGTGTCGAAGGAATGCACGTAAGTTTATGTTAGAAATTGAACAATTTGATTGTTTTCAATAATAAATTTGATATTGATTGTTTTCAATTATAAATGTGATAAAAGCTTGGTTTCAAGTGTTTGTGTAGCATTCGTTCGACGTGATTTTCGATACACAAAATATCACTCGTGTTAGTAGTGTGTCCTAAGAGTCAATGGAAAGTATTGGTGTAGAAATAGCATGCCAACTGGTTTAAAAAACTAGTTTGGGAAAATAGACTGTTGTATAGACTGGGTATTGTATAAAGGAGTAATACACTGCTCCATTAGAACTACTCTGCGATTTGTTTGACAATCACACATTTCAATTACCGATATAATAGACGCAGCTTTAAGAACTTCCCCCAGAAATAGTGATAATCTTTCAACAAAACTTTTGACCAGCCAATTCATAAACGAAATAATCGAAATTGCTAAACTCCCTTAGAGTTGGACCAGCGTACATGCGTGCAAGATGCGTGCAAGCTGTGGCCGGAAGTGGGTGATGACAACCTTCTTGTGGCCCTCGGACTTCTCCTCCTCCGTCGTTTTTTGCAGCTGGGCCGCCACCTTGGCAAAGTACATAATTACCTTCTTGGTATTCTCGGTCTTACCGGCACCAGACTCGCCTCTGTGGTCGGATAGCAATAGCACATGTGAATCATACGATCATATAGGCACGTAATTATATTGATTTCTACAGTATACTTGGATTCTAAACTAGGCAAAGTTATAACGCACCAAGGATCAGACTTATTGGAGTATCAATTTTATTAGAATAGAGCAATTTGGTATGACAATCTCTCACATAGCTTTTGTGCTATAACCATTTGCTTGTAATAAAAGATTTGACCGTTTTGAAAACATTAGACACTCATAGCTGGTATATTGAGCTGTAGGTCTCATTAATAAAGAAAACAGCAAGTTCCGTTTGGTGCTTTATAACGTTTGCACTTTGTATATACATCGTATGCAGAATTGAAACTGGGGATGCTTTCTTTTCGAACGTAATTAAGTGTACATGTATATGAGCCTCGCACTGGGAAGACGCAGCTTAATGCATGTGCGTAAAGTGTCATCCCAGATTAGCCGGTGCGGACTGCAAAGGCTTATCTGAGACGACACTTTACGCACATGCATTAAGCCCCGTTTTCTCATAGCGTGGCTCAAATTAATTGTACATTTGCTGCTTAGGTTCAGATTGTACCTGTTTGTTTTAAGGATATTAAAATGAATATTGAAATAACTGCATAAGGAAACAGTTAAATCAAAAGCTGTTTATCAGCTTTTTCGTACTTTAATAATCGTATCTAAGAAAAGATAAGGTTTCTATTATTATATATACTAGCTCTACAAACAGTCTGCTTGGTTCATAATATAATACTATTTTGTTAAAATTCGATAAAATCCCCCCCCCCTCCCCCGAAAAAAACACCAACAACAAAACAGTTATGAAAGAAATACAAGAACAAAGCCAAAGTTTCGTTTTAAAATTTGGAAAGGTAAGTAAGTAATGAGACAAACGATTCCCACGTACAATCTGAACCCGAACGTCCTAACGTTACCATCTAAGACTTACAGCATAAGGTGTATCTTGCTTTTTAGAATCAATTTTGGAAACTTCTCCGGGCTTTTTGTGGATGTTAGCCGCAACAATTGCGAAATATTTAATGACCTTCTTGGTGCTTTCGGTTTTGCCAGCTCCACTCTCGCCGCTGAGTGGGTGGGGATAAGAAATAGAGAACATGTTAGCACGGTATCAGGGATTAGTGTGAAGTATTTAATCAAAATGAGGATCGGATACAAGGTGAGGTAGGGGAATCACTGCACGCACTGGAAGACTAAAACTAACAACGTCTAGAGAAAAATAATGATATCATTTTTTTTACAATAAAATAATTCAGATGAATTAGTTAAAATTTAATAAATTTAAATAAAGAGATACTCAACTTTTAGACAGATTAATTAAGAAATGATAACGATTTGTAATATTACAAAATTTGAGAATGTTTCAAACATGTGGTCGCGACAAGACATATTTACAAAGAATTTTATTAACTCACGTAATCAACATCGACTGGTTCTCGCGATCTATAAACAAATAAAAATAATAATAAAACTAATACTACTAATAATAATGATATTGTTATAATAATACTCATAATAATAATGATCATGATTTAATAGTTCGGTTTAAGTGCATTATCATTCATACATATTTTGGCAAAATGAATAGTCATATCAATCAACAAAGCACTATAAATAGTATTTATATTACATAAAGCTTATGCATTTAATCGCTTAATTGGTCAATGCAAACTAATTAAATGGACGAGTTACATGTATGATTTCATTAATTGATTCTCATCCCTTATTAACACAGAGGAGTTGCATGTATCTTTTCATACATATTTGTTCATAAATTTTGACATTGACGAGTTACATACTTTTAATTAGTTATTGCTCATCACTATTTTAGCATAGACTAATTCCATATATCATTCCATTAATTACTGCGTATCATAAATTTACATGGACGAGATACATGTATCGTTTCATTTACTGTTGCGCATTAGTTATTTACATGGACGGCAATGTCGAAGTTATCAATTTCATCTAACGTAAATAATTGCATAACACAAATTAACGTGGACGGCATTTATGTTTTATCTCAATGCCAGCCAGCCGACAGGTTCCTGTGAGTTGCCAGTGTAGGCATGTACCTGTGGCAGAGATGCTATCTCAAGTCAGTTTTTGATCGCTGTACATACAGCCAGCAGCAGACGAGAAGATAGGTATCAGTGCGCGTGATTCTATTTTAAGAAACCATCCGCCATATATGGCGCGTGCGTTGTCAATGGCAACTGTGAAGAATTCTCTTGGTATTCTACACAGGTAAGCAGATTATATTTCGGGGGAATCTTGAAGAAGATTTTCAAAGATTTTTGAGTGGTTTCATACACAGAATAGTTTGGTATGCGTATCTTCTTTATCAGCGTTTTAAGCCTGAACATTCGTGGGTGGAAAGTATGGATCGTTTATGTCTTGAATAGTTGCCACAAAACGCACACTATATTCCCCGAAAAAAGCCCTACTGCGATGCGAGATGATCGGAAGTATAAACCAAGCGTCCAAGAAAGTTAACAATAACAATAATTTCAAGAAAATGACTCGTTTGTCCAATAACCGTTAAGAAATAAATTAGTTTAACAGCGAATGCATACGCTATTAGATTTTCTGGAGATGAAATGGATGCGGTAGAAATGTCGAAGATGACTCATTGGCGGCTTTATAACTCTTCCGGGTTCTTTTCATTCAGTAAATAGTCTGCGTTGAGTTTTACCATGGTTTTACTTCGCTTTGATTATGGAAATATGCAACACGCAACTGGACTCAATTATACCAAATGTACCGTTAAATGGGATTGATAGGAAACCATTAATTAACCCATTTATGTCTAGCGTCTAGAAAAAAGGCCTTGGCAAACAGCGTAGACCCAGATGAGACGCCGCATGATGCGGCGTCTCATCAGGGTCTGCGCTGTTTGCTTAAAGGGATAAGAAATATGCTAAAAAAGAAATAAATATACTAGACATCCCTAATTTTGGAAATAAATTGATCCAATTTAGAAGGATCGGAGAGTCCACTAGGCATAAATGCATAAATGGGTTAACTATACATCGATTTCGATTGTAGTTGGCACTATATGAGGCATCTATATGAAGCGATTCATGTGAGAAAATAATAAATGAATGCACAACACCCTAATTTCTATCCGTTAACGATATGTAGCTTTCGGCTCATGTCAAAGTCAATATTGATGTGTTGTGTGCACAATGCCAAAAACTTAACTACTTGCGCTATTTACTATTGAAAAAAAAGTTTGATGTAACAAGATCCTTTTCACGAACAATAGAGCATGTTCTTCAGAGGTAGTCAGAGAGCTAAGTGCAAATAACCTTGCAACGTACTTAAATTTTTCGTGAGTATGGTTTTGTGAATTCTGGAAAAACTGGCCTTAATGCATATGCGTAAAGTGTCGTCTCAAATGTGCCTGTGCACTTTCCGCTTTTATGGCTTTTTTTAGAAGGAAGTCTCTTCTTAACGAAAATCCAGTTTAGGCGGAAAGTGTCGTCCCTGTTCGCCTGTGCGGACTGCACAAGCTGATCTGGGATGATACTTTACGCATATGCATTAAGCCCAATTTTCCCAGAACGAGGCTCGTGTAAGTTCAACTGACCTTGCAACATGTACTGGTAGGCGTTGTCGGCGACGGAGAAGAGATGGGGCGGCATCTCAAGCTTCCTCTTGCCGCGGTACTTGCCGATGACAGCGTCAGTGTAGATGGGTAGACGGCGGTAGGGGTTCACCGCCACGCAGAACAGGCCCGAGTACGTCTGCAAGGGGCAGATATGTAATGGTTCATTTTTTATTTACAATCAAATGTTTGATGAATAAATTAGGAACAATTATGAGGTTTGTAGCTTCATAAAACCGGTTCCAATACCGAATGCTTTACATTTGCCTTTTCAGAGCCATGTTCCTAGGTGTTTGTGTGTTTGTGTGTATGTTGCTTGTTATTTTCTGTGTGTTGTGTCTCGTTTGAATTATGTTCGACGGTATTTAATCAAGTAAGAGTGGACATACATCCCAATTCGTTTTGTCAATATTAGTAGCTTAATACAAACTGTTAGAATTGTGTATAAAAAGTATATTTTTTTACTTTTACTATTTACTATTACTTTTTTTAACTTGTGCAGGTTTATTAGGGACGACACTTTCCGCTTTTATGGTTTTCTCGTGTCAAGAAAGTCTCCAGATAAGGCGGAAAGTTTCATCTCAGATTAGCCTGTGCGGACTTCTAGACGCACATGCATTAAGCCCAGTTTTTCTAGAACGAGACGCAATTGGATAAATGACTGAGATTAGAACTAATTAGAGTTAATATAGGTCTATGTGTGTATCCGTATGGGTTTCTTACATAGATGAAGCCGCCGAAGTAGCGCTGCCTGAGATTGTTAAGCACTGACGCCTCGTTCAGGTAGGTCATGTTCGCCATGTCGTCTGTCATCTCGAACTTAGGCGGGTTCACCTGTTGAACGTCATCCTTCTTGAACGTTTTCACCTGAAAATCGAAATCAGTCCAAAATTATATTAGAATGTAAAAATCAAACGCTATTTGGAAGAAAATTAATTCAGCGGACATGTGCCTTTGTGTCCTTTAAGCAAATTTGAATTGTGACGTGGTTTTATTCACAATTAAAGATATACGCTGTTCTATTCATACTAATAGATATGTTTAGTACAAAATATCATTTCATTGCATTTAAATTTATGTGGTTATTTGTCAATATAATTAATAAAACAAATGTACACATGACATTTGTATTTAAATACAGGCCGAGTGCTTAACGATACAAAGCGTGTTTCAATGTTTATGGTGTGCAGTGGCAGTATATAAAACTTAAAGTCATGAAGCGGGTGTATAGACGTTTTGTTGTGTACAACTTTATTACATTACATCATATAAAGTATGTAAAGCGGTATATGACACACTATACTCTCTTTTGACGCATATGTTACGTTAAATTATATACGGCGTATGCAAAGTCGCATCGCCTTAATATCTGAGCCTGGCTCAAGTGTTGAATTTAAATGTATATAAGCCTCGCTCTGTGAAAAGGGGGTTTAATGCATGTGCGTAAAGTGTCATCCCAGATTAGCTTATGCAGTCCGCACAGGCTAATCAGGGACGACGCTTTCCGCCTAAACTAGATTTGTGCTAAGAAGATACTTCTTTAAAACAAACAATATCATACAAGCGGAAAGTGTCGTCCCTGATTAGCCTGTGCGGACTGCACAGGCTAATCTGGGACGACACTTTACGCACATGCATTAAACCCCATTTTCTCACAGTGCGGCCCATATATACCGGTAACCATGAAAATATTAACACTCACGTCATTGCTGACGTCAATCTTCACGGTGACCTCCTCGCCTTTCGTGGACTGAATCTCGGCCTTGACGAAGCCTTCCTTCGGGCATGGTACCCAGCAGGCCTTCTTGCCGTCGAAGGGCTGTGTCTGCTCCTTCATCAGCTTGTTCCGGTCCACCGCCAGGTACTGGAAGTCGGGGTCGGCTGCCCAATTGGTGCTCATCTTGCGTTTCTAGTGTGTGTTCGTGTGCGACGAAAAAAGTGGTACAAAATATGTTCCAAGACAACCTTGTTCCAAATGTCCCGATACGCCAAGACTCGAACAGCTCTTTCCCCTGAAAACCACAGGTTTCGTGTTATCAACATGTAAGATAACAACGTAATGTAAGATAAAAAGTAAATATAAAATAAAAATGGAAATTAGCATATGTTCAACCTGTTGGAAGTCAGCAGTCGGCCAATCACATTCCTGCTAAAATATACAGAGGCTTATCTCTGTTTTGCTATCAGTGTTAATCTTCGGGGGTCCTGTGGGTAATCAGTTCATAAATATACCTAATGATATCGTGGTTTACAGCTAGGTAAACTTTGGTAGTTTTCATGAGGCATTGGATTTTTGTGTGAAAAGTTTTGAAAAATGTATTCGAATAAAATACTTCATATCTGATTCCAAATAAACGTTTACCTTTGTTTATTACATCACGTGAAATAGAAGGATCACTACCGTGAAGCGATTAATACGCCCTTTAAACTATTTTGAATCGACTTTCAACAAATCACAATGCGACCAATTTAACATTGCATGTGGTTAATATTTAGATATAGCCTATGCACAGACAATGGTTCAATGAACACGGCAACCTGTTACAGTCTTAAATCTATTCGTAGTTTGATAATTTGACGGCTACTTGCAAGGTTACCACCGCGTATGGAAATTAAACAGAACGGTCTGGATCCGAATCAACACACAATTATTTCAAACATTTAACTAAAACAATCAGACAAACTGTTACTAACTGCGCAGGTTGGTATTAAGCTTCGCCGCCGCGTATATCATAAGACCCATTTTCGCATGATACGGATCAAATGTGAATTATAAGCATTTAAATGAAGCACTTCTTTACGGAAAGCATAAGAACCCGCATCTAAAGCACTAACGTCATCGCGCAGTTGGACGTTTACAGGAATTTAAGTGGGCGTTCTTCGAAATTCGCTTCTTATCAATCATGCGCCTGGCGAGGAATTGGCACCTGCTCTAGGCACAATGCGATTAATTTCCTCCATGCACGAATTTAAAACACGGTTTCTGTTATGTGTTTCCATCAAAACGGTTGTCAAACGATTATCATTAGTGTTAAGTTATGCTCCCTCTGTGATCTTATCAGTTCGTGCTGTGCGATATGTACATGCACTAATTGTATATATGTTTGTTGTCCAACAGTTGACCAATACATAGAGTTTCCGAAAGAAAGCATGTAATATATACACAAGAATACTGATTTTACAAACATATTTATGAAACGAAATGATCTAAGCAAATTTGTTTAAAAAATGCCGTACATAACTCTCGTAGTATTTTGAGAAATAATACCAATTAATAACATTTCTATATTTTCTATTAGAAAAAAAGTATGGAATTATCATGCAATTAACATAAAACATATACAAACGCTGCGTTGTTTTATTTATTCCTTCTCCATCCAGTTTGTAAACAGACACATATTACGGATATACATAAATACGCGAAGGTTTTCAAATGTCTACCTGACATTTCATATTCGACCGCATTGTAATCTACCTTTTACCTTCAAATCACTAAATCCGTTAATCCGAATTATAAGTAACAGTTAAGCAATTAATGCACCTCCGCGTTCCATTCGCTTTAATACTTTATCGAAAAAAAGCGTAATAAAAAGACTGAAAAATAATTAATAAATTAACCCACTAAATGTACTTACGGTAAAAGAGCAAGTTCTTGTGTAGAGCGAATTCGAAACCTCGCTTAAATACGACCGTACGATCCTGCTAGAATTACCTGTTGAGTTATATAACACTCAATGCGATTGGTCGGTTCTTAGGCATGGACCAATCAAAATGATTTTATTTAACAGGTATGCAGAAGCTGCTGTTTGATGCTACCAGCTTCCGCATACCGATTTATATATAGAGAACATACCTCCCAAAGTTTGGCAGCAGGTTTAAAGCTCTGTGTTTGAAATGTCTGCCGGATTTCGCAGGAGCACCTTCACCGGTCTTTTGCAACCAAACAAGTTTGTCTCACACATTGCAATCATATAATTATGGAGACGTCCAAGTTGACAAAATAAGCGAACCGAATATTGATGAGTTAGAAAAATCTAAACTTTTTTAACTAAGCATATCTGACACATTTTATTTTTCTGTGTTAAGTTTGTTAGTTCCACACCAATTTATACATGTTTGTGAGTCGATAACTGATAAATTATCATTCAATGATGATAATCAGAACATTTTTTAAAATATATATTTGAATAAAAGTGTGTCCTCACATCCCAAGTCAATATTATCATCGCTTATTAAATTATTTCTTCTCAATAGACTTACACATTATCGAAATTTATTGCACTGTGTCAAATCAATACTTAGTTCGTCTAAAACTCCAGCAAAGATTTAGATCTATGTAAAGTACGGTGACAATATACAAAGCTGTACCTACACAGTACGGTGACAATATACAAAGCTGTACCTACACAGTACGGTGACAATATACAAAGCTGTACCTACTTATTAGAAATTGTAGCATATTACTAATTGTTCGTATGTATTGATGACGACAAACGTTAAGTAGCACTTCTATTTCGACAAAAAAAATCGTATTTTTAAGAATGTTCGTAACTGTTACTTTTAATAAGCTAACAATATTTTATTCAGATGTTACAGCTTGATTAAATTATAAATTTATTGACATTAATTAATTGCGGCACCAATATTATTTTTAGTTAAAACTTTGGCAAACAGATAAGCCCAACGATTGAAATTGCTATAATATGTTCGTGGGGCAGCGTGAAACTATACTAAGTGCAAGTCGATTACCTGCAACATAAGTTAGTTTCGCTCTTAACCATCGATGAGTTCTTAAGCGCTTAAAAACGTGCATGGAGAAAGCTTTCTCGACAGAAACAATATGTTGCGCTGTTTTCTTGTTACAAGCTGAGTAGAAACCATCCTAAACCGTTACCATAGGAACTCGTGCAATGCATATTTCGCTCTCGTCAGAAGCCAAATCTACAGACACCAGGAACTGTTGTTTGATTGTAATGTATGATATATGGATAAAACATACCGTCTGTGTGATGTAAATTGACTCTTATCTTGTTTATTATCGGTCGCTGTCGATTTGGTGGGTAGAATCGATCGGAAATGTTACTTAAACGTTTAGTTGTGGTGGTGGTGATGGTGGTAGTGGTGGAGGTGACTGTGGCGATGGCGCTGGTGGTAGTAGCAGTAGTAGTAGTAGTAGTAGTTGTAGTAGTAGTAGTAGAAGAAGTAGTAGTAGTATACGTAGTAGTATAAGTAGTAGTAGTAGTAGTAGTAGTAGAAGTAGTAGTAGTAGTAGTAGTAGTAGTAGAAGTAGTAGTAGTAGTAGTAGTAGTTGTAGTAGTAGTAGTAGTAGTAGTAGTAGTAGTAGTAGTAGTAGTAGTAGTAGTAGTAGTAGTAGTAGTAGTAGTAGTAGTAGTAGTAGTAGTAGTAGTAGTAGTATCCTAGATCGCTTTCCTTTTTCCCGAGGTGTAAACTAAATCACATGGCTTTCTTCACCTTAATGTTCATGAAGACGAATATCTGGCAGCGAACAGCGTGTCGACGTCGGAATCAATACATGTATACCGGAAGTAAGGTACAGGTTCGCAGCTGATGTACTGATACGCGCATTCCTGGAACAATATGTGGATAGACGATATAAATACATCATTTTATTCCGACAGGTAAATAGACGCTACATAGATCACGTGATCTTGTTAAGAGATAACATACGCGTTGCGCACGCGCTGGATATTATCGATGGACGCATACATAATTGTTAATTAGCGTATAAACGTTGTGCAGGAGACAGGTTGTACGAGATTCATTTCTTAACAGTAATTAGGGAAAGATCGATAAAAAAAAAAACACTCAATTTCCAACGGGGTTTGATCTGCACATAGGATATGTAGGAATTTTTATACCCTATTATGTAGTCAAGCGGATTCACTACCTCTGTCTGTCTCTCTGTCTTTCCGAATACATAAACTTGTCATCAGAAGTTCGTGCACACTTTTCAAAGTACAACATTCAAACTTGCGGACATCGTTCCTTATGCTTTAAAGTTGTGAGACAAGTTCGTCCTGCGTTAATAATTACACACGTAATACCCCCTTTGTCAACTTAGGATTTTTATAACATCACGATTATTTATATACACTATTAGCATATTATTTTCGCTGCAGCCACATGATAAACAGGGTGGCGGGGGAGGTGGGGGTATGCTTTGATACTATTGTCACAAGCTGTTGTTTGTATTGCTTTTGTTTCCAGAAGTCTACGCCCACATTTTACTATGATGTATTTGAACAATATAAACCTTGTCGCACATATATTAAGCCCAGTCCTCCCAAAATGACGCTCAATTGAGCATCAAACGAACGACACCAATGTGTTTGTTGGGATGACAATTAACTTAACTGTCTTATTGTTCTGACATAACGACATATTGCTCCGACCTGGCTCCTTCACTCACTGCATGTTATTTTCATCTTGCTCAATAAGCACTGGTAACGATGAATACGAAATATGATGTATGGGCCTTTACATGATAAAATTCCGTTTTCAGGAACAAGAAATAGGTCAAGCATTTCAACGATAATACTAACATTATTTCGATTGTAATATGATATAGTAAAATAAAGTTTTTACATTGTGAAAGGTTGAGTTTTGAAGCGATAGTTTTTCTTTTACTAAAAAGATATCAGTGATTCAAGTTATATCAATGAATAAATGTGTGTCAATATATATTATGTTTCGTTTAACCTGGAACTTAGTAAATGGGCCGCGCTCTGACAAAATGGGGTTTAATGAATGTACGTAAAGTGTCGTCCAAGATTAGCCTGTGCAGTCCCCACAGGCTACTCAGTTATTACAATTTCCGCATAAACTGGATTTTCGGCAAGAAGAGTCTTCTGTTAATACGAAAAATACAATAAAAGCGAAAATTGTCGTCCCTGAATAATCTGGGACGACACTTTACGCACATGCATTAAACCCCATTTTCACAGAGCGAGGCTCAAATACAAGTCAGGGTATCACCTGCTTAACCTGATAATGTTTCTAGAGTGCCGGTATTTGATTGGGTCGAGATAACGTTGACGTATATGTCATGGGATATATTCCCTTTGACAATTATCTTGCTTAGTCTGCAATTGTGAAACACATCATAGACATTGACATTTAGGTTCTTTTGATATACTTACTCGCATACCTGTATGTCTATTCGCATCAGCATCGATGTTTAGCAAAAACCGAACACCATTCAGATTGTTGGTTTCTGATACAATAAAATACGTAAAAGCCCCAAGTAACACTCAAAATCAAGGGTAGCTGCTGACCAGCATACATAATCGCTGTAAAGTCATGCACAGTGTCGTGGTCTTATTAGCGGACAGGGTAGCTTCAGACCAGCCTACATAATCTCTGTAAAGTCATGCACAGTGTCGTGGTTTTATTAGCGGATAGGGTAGCTGCTGACCAGACTGGTCTGGAGCTACGCTGGTCGCATATGGAATAAGACCCATTTCCCCATGACGCGGATAATTTGTAAATTTCTGGACACAATTTACTCTCACGACAGTGTGTTGAAGACTTATAGCTAGCCCTCAGACCGGTTTAAACCAATGTTGTGCATTGACCATTCGATTGCGGTGATCCCGGTTTGAATCATTTTATGTTTATAGTATGTGTTATGCTATAACAAATAACAAAAATTATCCCCCGATATAGTTTCTATATTTCGATTGTGAAGAACAAAGTAACATAATAGGTGTCGTGTTCTGAGAAAACTTGGCATAATGCATGTGCGTAAAGTGTCCTCTCAGATTAGCCTGTGCAGTCCGCGCAGGCTAATCCGGGACGACACTTTCCGCCTAAACTGGATTTTCGTTAAGAAGAGACATCATTTATACGAAAAATGTCATAAAAGCGGAAATTGTCGTCCCTGATTAGCCTGGGCGGACTGTCGCACGAACCGGTCCCTTGATCAAAGGTAAGGTCACAGTTCAAGTTTAAAGGCCAAATTTAGGAAATTTGTACTTGACACCATGTCCGTATCATAAACCTTCCAAGCATGGATGGGGTTTCATGTAACTTATAAGTCGTGGTCACTTTGCAAGGTCAACGTCAAATTCAGGTATTTTTTAATGATGTAATATTGTACGTGATAAGCAGATGCTAGTCCAATGTCATGATTAAAGGTTAAATTTAGAACATGTTCAGAGCATTAGTTTGTCATCATGAATGGATTTTTAAATAACTTGGGAACATGTTTAAGCATTATGAGACCGAGTGTCAAGTACAAGAACTACGCCATTAGATCCAAGGTCAGCGTCACGAATCAAGGTCACCATTTTATGCATACGCAAATTAAAGGGGCCGTCCAACAGATAAAGCATCGTATCGACGCGAAACGATATTTTGGGAAACTACGAGGATTGCTTATATAGCTAAACAATACATCCTCTCCAAACATGAGCGTGGATGGTCGAGTGGTCTAGGCGGGTAGCTTTTTACTCCAGGACTCCAGGAATCCAGGGGTCAGTGGTTTGAGCCCTGTTGAGGGTTACTTTTTTCCTTTTTTAAAATTGTATTCTTGTTTTTTTTTTACAGGAGATTTTTAGTTCAAATGTTTAAATTTATCAATATAAAGCAATTAAAGCATTAAATGACAAGCTTCAACATGCCAAAATCTGTTGGACGGCTGTTGAAAAACCTTTGCAGAAGTTACAAGCGTACAGAGTGGTGCACAGTTTATCTAGTCACTAGGGTGAATATCAAGGTCACACGTTAAGATCAAAGGTAAAACAAGAAAAATATATTGACACTTTTTCCCATCTTTTTCTGAAAATATTATTATTGAAACTATAATCATTATACTAATTCTGTTCACATGCGCAAACAGCGCCAATAATGCCTACATAAGTATTCCAAAGTACATGAACGCTTTAAATATGTCATGTGTATTATACGTCATAGTTCATCATGGCAACACATTGGAATCAGCCGACATCAGCAGTGTTCCTGACTTTGACGTCAGTTGCCGGTCGTCAGTATGTCGGCGCCTCCGCATGGAGACAGATCACTGGCACTCCGCATGGAGACAGATCACTGGCACTCCGCATGGAGACAGATCACTGGCACTCCGAATTAGGCGCCTCCGCATGGAGACAGATCACTGGCACTCCGAATTAGGCGCCTCCGCATGGAGACAGATCACTGGCACTCCGAATTAGGCGCCTCCGCATGGAGACAGATCACTGGCACTCCGAATTAGGCGCCTCCGCATGGAGACAGATCACTGGCACTCCGAATTAGGCGCCTCCGCATGGAGACAGATCACTGGCACTCCGAATTAGGCGCCTCCGCATGGAGACAGATCACTGGCACTCCGAATTAGGCGCCTCCGCATGGAGACAGATCACTGGCACTCCGAATTAGGCGCCTCCGCATGGAGACAGATCACTGGCACTCCGAATTAGGCGCCTCCGCATGGAGACAGATCACTGGCACTCCGAATTAGGCGCCTCCGCATGGAGACAGATCACTGGCACTCCGAATTAGGCGCCTCCGCATGGAGACAGATCACTGGCACTCCGAATTAGGCGCCTCCGCATGGAGACAGATCACTGGCACTCCGAATTAGGCGCCTCCGCATGGAGACAGATCACTGGCACTCCGAATTAGGCGCCTCCGCATGGAGACAGATCACTGGCACTCCGAATTAGGCGCCTCCGCATGGAGACAGATCACTGGCACTCCGAATTAGGCGCCTCCGCATGGAGACAGATCACTGGCACTCCGAATTAGGCGCCTCCGCATGGAGACAGATCACTGGCACTCCGAATTAGGCGCCTCCGCATGGAGACAGATAACTGGCACTCCGAATTAGGCGCCTCCGCATGGAGACAGATCACTGGCACTCCGAATTGTGTTAAATGTGGTGTTGTGTGAAAGTCAGGTCGTCTTTTGCCTTAAATAAAAGACAGCTGATGGTAAGACGAATTTCTCTCCTTGTGAATATTATATTTAATATATTTGCATATTGTATAAGCCTTTTTTGGATTTAGAGATACCTGTCGTAAGTATCGGATTTTTTTGTTTTAATATATATTTGAATTGCTTTTATAACTTTAATAATTCGCGAAGTATTAAAGGTAAAACAGGAGCGGATATAACCGCTACCCCCAAAGCTTATGTATTGTATATTCCTGCCAGTTTTGTTTTTATTATAGGAAATGTATATTTTGTACATATGTGTGGTGCCCCTTATTTTATCTAATACCAACGCCTAAAGGCATCGATTAAGAAGGAGGGGGTCACGTTTGCACCCAGCTGATCACAAATCGCAAACGAGGACACGTGTGGACACTAATCTGAACACAATAACTAATTTCACGGCGCGGACTTTGAGGTACTAGATAGCAAAGCACTCAAAGGTTTAAGGTTACATTCAACTAAATCATTGTCGAAAGTACTGCACATTCCTAAAGAGCCATTTTTCTCTTCTGGTTTAAACTCCATTTAGCAGTAGCACCTATGCCTTTTGTGGTTATTTCATTTATCTTCTGTGTGTCTGCAATACAGTGCATTTCACTGTGGACTACGTTGAAAGATGAACTTTTGTTGGGCTTCTATTGAAAATTAAGTGTATCTTAAATGCCTTTACTTCCTTTTAACAAGATTCTCGTCATTGAGCCCGTTGAGGAGGTGTATCTGAGAGCATGGAACGACAACTCTGCGTGGAGATTGTTGCCATGTTTGAGTATATCCCGTTAGGCGTCATGTTTACTAATATCTAGATTTGGCTTCGATGTGTTTTTCTATTACACAAATAAACAAATTATGATAAAAGTTTACGTTAATTTATTAATCATAAAGCTACGAAGTGAGTATTTGTTAGATGTTTGTCGTATCAATATAACATTGCAAAATTATCAATTATAAACGATGTAGATAAACGCTAAAGAAAACGATGATATCAGTTAAACTTCCCCGTGAACTTTGTCAATCACATGTAATGCAATGAAAAACGCAAAACAATACAAAAATTAAACTTATATATAGGTTGCTAGTTGACCTTAAACTGACAACCTAACTGTGTACAAATATGCCACAAAATACCGCAAGAACAAGTAAATGCAGTTAAAATAATAAACACTAAATAAAAAATGAACAACTATAAAACAAATCAAAGTGATGGATGATAATTGCATTATGGTTATATAATCATAGTTACTTAAATTTTGAAATAGTACCGGTAGCTTTGAATTTTACCTGCAAAGCCAGCATAATATATAGCCGTGACAAAATTGAACTATAGTCTAAGAAATATATTTGCAGGCGAACGTTCTGGTATTATGGGGATCTCTTCATTGCAATTAAGCCTCCCATAAAATTGACAGAAACATAACAAACTAAACACACTTTAAACTAATTTCAGAAACAGAAAAGCCATGTAGGCAGGACAGTGTGGTTATAAGCAAATTCGCTCTTGACAATGACTTTATACAACGTTTTGTTGAATTACAGCCAGTAGTTGCTGACGTATAGGCCGGACATGAAATTTCGTGTGGCGCACAGACGGCGGAGAGTCCAGATTGGCGTTGAGATTTAAAGTCTGGGAATAGCACGGTCTTGTACGGTAATGGCGCAGAGGTCAACAAGTCCGGAATGGCTTTGGGATTTAAAGTCTGTGAATGGCAACAGTCTTGTACCGTAATGGCGCAGAGGTCAACATGTTCGGAATGGCGTTGGGATTTAAAGTCTGTGAATGAAAACAGTCTTGTACGGTAATGGCGCAGAGGTCAACAAGTCCGGAATGGCTTTGGGGTTTAAAGTCTGTGAATGGCAACAGTCTTGTACGGTAATGGCGCAGAGGTCAACAGGTTCGATATGGCTTTGGGATTTAAAGTCTGTGAATGAAAACAGTCTTGTTTGGTAATGGTACCGAGGTCAACAGGTCCGGAATGGCTGCGGGGTTTAAAGTCTGTGAATGAAAACAGTCTTGTACGGTAATGGCACCAATGTCAACAGGTCCGGAATGGCTTTGGGATTTAAAGTCTGTAAATGGCAACAGTCTTGTACGGTAATGGCGCAGAGGTCAACAAGTCCGGAATGGCTTTGGGATTTAAAGTCTGTGAATGACAACAGTCTTGTACGGTAATGGCGCAGAGGTCAACAGTTCCGAAATGGCTTTGGGATTAAATGTCTGGGCATAGTAGCAGTCTTGTACTGTAATGGCACCGAGACCAACTGTTCCAGAATGGCTTTGAGATTGAAAGTCTGGGGATAGCAACAGTCTTGCACGGTCATGGCGCCAAAGTCAACTGGTTCGGAATGCCTTTGGGATTTTAAGCCAGGGACTGGCAACAGTTATGTACGGTAATGGCGCAGAGGTAAACATGTACGAATAGCCTTTGATATTTAATGTCTGGGAATGGCAACAGTCTTGTACGGTAATGGCGCTGAGGTCAACTGGTCCGGAATGGCTTTGAGAGAGTGGGGTGTGTTCGCGTCCTCCCGGGCGAAGGTGAAGCGCTGCAGCAGGTTGGTGAACGTCAAAAACATCTCCATCTTGGCGAGGGACTCACTCGGACAGACACGGGGTCCTGAAAATAATCACACGAGGGAAGCCCTTTTTTATATATGCTATAATAGAGACAAGGAGTTCAACTTCGTTTGCCGTAAAACTAGACCATCTTTACTGTAAACCATGTAACTCGAACATTTTTTTAACGAATCAACTACACACCGGTTGTTTTCGAAAGCTAATAAAATAATTTATCAGGACAAATTAACATCAGTACCATTGATCCAGCAGTATTTCGATACCAGCCATCAGAAGTTGACACTCACGGTACAGTTTTTGGTCGGACACAAGTGTGTCCAAATAAGCTTCAATTTCCGATCGTTTCAAACAGCAGAAATACAAATATTACATGACTGTTCGTCATTTAAGCGGTCATTTCCCGTTCAATACACATTAATGATTCGATAACAAAACATTTTATAGTCATTCACACACCATCAAAAGCGTTTTTCACTCCGATTTGTTTAGAAAAAAACAAGAGGTTTAATTTTTGAAGGAAGTATGGGAATCCTCTGACGTCATTTAATAAAGCAATGTGTTCGCATGCGTTTGGTACGGGTCTTTTATTGGTTGGGCGGAATTTCCCGAGGATCTCCGTAAAAAGGTGAGTGAGAAATTGATGAAAACCGACCAATCGTATTTTGTGTTTACAAAATCTCTGACGTCTTCAAAGGGTTTCCCAGAGTCAAAATAGATTTTTTTCTGTTTAGATTTTGTACTCGCGGATCGAAAGACGCGATAAAATGGTGTTTACCATACTTTTTCGATAACAATAGGTATTGGGAAATCTCTATGTGAACACACTTGTCATCGACCAAACACGATTTTGGAAATGGGTCAACTTCTGAGGGCTGGTATCGAAATACTGCTGAGTCAATGGTACTGATGTTATTTTGTCCCGATAAATTATTCTATAAGCTTTCGAAAACAACCGGTGTGTAGTTGATTCGTAAATAATGGCGGGAATTAAATCAGCCTTGATCTAAGAAAAATGGGCTTAATGCATATGCGAAACGTGTCGTCCCAGATTAGCCTGTGCAGTCCGCACAGGCTAATCAGGGTCTACACTTTCCGTTTAAACTGAATTTTCGTTAAGAAGACACTTCCTTTAAACGAAAAATTCGATAATATAAAATAAAAATAAAATGAGCCTTGTTCTAAGACAACAGGGCTTAATGCATGTGCGTAAAGTGTCGTCCCTGATTAGTCTGTGCGGAATGCACATGCTAATATAGGACGAACCTTTACGCACATGCATAAAGACAAGTTTTCCCAGACCGAGGTTGAAATACTTACTATTACGGAATTGTAGTTGGTAAATAAAGGCCTCTGGTCCAAAATACAAAGAATATAATTATACATTAAATATGTTGTGAATTATGTGCCAAATATATATATAATACTATATCTCAATGCGATGGTAAACCTTGTTTAAATGTTAACAGATGCCGGTATTAAAATTCATGAAATATAAAAAATATGTTGTCGCTTATTAAAATGCAATCAAAGCAAAGGGAGGCAAATCAAATGGTCATTGAGGTTATGGACATATTAATTATCTCCCTGTCGGGAATTGATATAGCGCTTATCGAACCAAATACAAACGCATACAAAACGGGAGGCGGTAAACTACAACGGGCGAGGCATGGTATGGTATTGCGCAATGGGGGTTAGAGGGTTATGGTTAGGGTTAGTGTTAGGGGTCGGGTTAGGGTTTGGGTTAGCCTAAACCCAACCCTAACCCTAACCCGACCCCTAACCCTAACCCTTACCCTAACCCTTTTTTTGGGTTATCACCCCTATACCATGCCTTGCCCGTTGTAGTTTTCCGCCTCCCATACAAAACAGGCAGTAGTAGGGTCAATATACACTTTGACCCGCTATTGCTACAAAAGGTATTTTAACTGCTCCTAGTAGGGAAGAAGGTACTTTATAAATTATCAAAAGTTTACCGAAATTGGACTTCCGGAAAGTAGATTTTTTTCAAAATTGCCGACTTAACCTTTTTTTATGATCATAACTATGTAAGTATCCACTCAAATTTGTTCATTTTGGTGTCTTAACCTAGGTTTAAGGGGTCAAAGAACAAATTAAGAACATCAGACATAGTGTTAGTTTATTCAATTACACCGAAATCTAACATTGCATCCAAAAAAGCCACCGACACAATATGATGGACAACACGTCCATTACTTTTGACTGAAACGTAATGATAGTTACATAAAACACAATAGACAAGGAACACTTGGATTGAATTGTTGATATCAATAAGAAGTTGAATAATCATGAAATCAAATTGATGACATTCAGCTGTCCACTTTAAACTGATATACAATCACCTTTTTTTGCCATAGAATTTTTCTCAGAGCGTTAAATTGTTGAATTGCAAAAAGGAAGACTCTAGCACATGCCTTCATGGTAGGGACATGGTCAACCGCTGCATCGTCTGGTGACAGAACGACATAACATCCCTTTTTAGTCAGAGCTGTGCTGATCAAAGCAATAATGCCTGCTTTGTTTTTGTCACAAGACAAAAAGTCCGCCTTTTTGCATGAACATTCTGTTTCTTTTGTGAAACTCACAATAGGGTTGACGCTTTTTCCTCGTCTCTAGTGCGTGTTGTCTTTGATAAGAGGAGCGTCTTTGTAACCAACAGACACCACTGTCGCTTGTCATTAATGCCTTACAGTCAAATCTGTTTAAGACTCGGCTATTGTGTTATATGTGTCACCCTTTTTCAATGGTAAACGATGGAGCAAAGAGCCCCAATCAAACACGTAACGATTTGTTTCGGGCATACAGTATGTTAAGAGTTCCGCCTTTCATATCAGGAAAACGAGATATGCGTCCATACATTTATTCATGACGATTCTCTAAAACAAATATAATACATATATAATGTAAACAGTCAATAAAACAAATATTTAAAATGTTATGCAAATAAAATAATTCAAATAATCGCGCTCACGTAATAATAATACATACAGAAATTCATATACAATATAAATACCAACAATATATTTACCAACATATATCCTTCCATACTCGCTAAGGCGCTCTTAAAAACAATTTCAATCTTAACGTTTATTTTCCTAAATAGACAATAACAATAGCGTCAAACGTCAAAGTATTTGGCGCAAACGTTACAATTAACTTTCGCGTACATTAACGTCGTATAAAAATATTATTTATAACGGCGTTAACACTCCCCGCCATGAAATCACACGGATTTCATAATAATAAATGCATAGAATTATAAACACAAAACATATACATAGGAAAATTAGTATACACTTTCACGCAAAGTATTTTAAGACAACACTTAAAGATAAATCACACTATAAATGACACTGCTTCAAGAATGTCAAAAAAAAACAACAACAAACAAAGACAACAAGTAGCATGTAAAAATTTGACTAGTCTTTATATCCTCATTCTACTAAGTACGGTTCAAATATGTTTGACAATTCAATAATTATCGTATACTTCGTCAATGGTCTTTTAAACCAGAGACATCTAGATGTCAATTAAACTTCAATTAGCCATACTAATTGGAACACGTGTACATTCTTCCTAAAGCAGTAAACTTCAATTAGCCATACTAATTGGAACACATGTATACATTCTGCCTAAAGCAGTAAACTTCAATTAGCCATACTAATTGGAACACATATATATATATACATTCTGCCTAAAACAGTAAACTTCAATTAGCCATACTAATTGAAACACATATATATACATTCTGCCTAAAGCATTAGAACCGGATAGGTGAGTATTATATACTTTAAGTTTATCATTAATAACATTAATGAAACATNATAACAACAACAAACAAAGACAACAAGTAACATGTAAAAATTTGACTAGTCTTTATATCCTGATTCTACTAAGTACGGTTCAAATATGTTTGACAATTCAATAATTATCGTATACTTCGTCAATGGTCTTTTAAACCAGAGACATCTAGATGTCAATTAAACTTCAATTAGCCATACTAATTGGAACACGTGTACATTCTTCCTAAAGCAGTAAACTTCAATTAGCCATACTAATTGGAACACATGTATACATTCTGCCTAAAGCAGTAAACTTCAATTAGCCATACTAATTGGAACACATATATATATATATATATACATTCTGCCTAAAACAGTAAACTTCAATTAGCCATACTAATTGAAACACACATATATATATATATATATACATTCTGCCTAAAGCATTAGAACCGGAAAGGTGAGTATTATATACTTTAAGTTTATCATTAATAGCATTAATGAAACATATTGACTCATTAATGCATAGTTTATGTCAATTTTTAACAGTTGCACAACAAACAGAACTGTAAAAAACAATTTCATCGTTTAAAGAAATCTCTATCTCGACATTCTATATCAGATGACAAAAATAAAATTGTCCTTAATACCACAATTGTATATAACGATTCAGTCCCATTCACTGATTGGAAAAGTGTTTTCTTTTTTACGGGAAATGATATTGTCTTTAAATAAGCTTTTGTTTGTCGTTGTGGCGTCTAGGTTTTTTGCTCGGCGTAAGGATGACGTCATTGTCTGCCCTCGTATGAACAACGCCTGCACTGCACGCTTCCGATGTCGTCTGATCGACAGACTCGTTTCTTTCCGGCCATTTTTGCCTGGATGGCGATTTTGAATCCGAACGAGTTGACGGTAATGGGGATTCCGGAAGATTTCCTGACGTCACATTGATTGTCTGGTATGGGCAGTCGTCGCTTGAAGCGCTCCTGCCTCGTTTTCTACATGGTGTTGATTTTGAAGACTTTCCAAGGCACTCTTTGATGTCAAATAGCGACTTTCGGTTGCTCCGCAGTCGCGGCGAGCACTCTGCTAGAGGACTCTGTCGGCTCCAGTAATCAGAAAGCTTCTTGTGCTCTCGGTTGGAGTGGTCGGAACGCGTCCCAGGAGTCTGGGGAGTGTTATTTGAACTCGCCCCGAGGTCCATGGGAGTGTCGGACGACAACTTTCTTGGGTTACGAAGAATACCGCTTGATCTCGCCCCGGGTGTCCGGGGAGTTCTACCAGACCTCGCACATGTGCCTAGCGGAATAGACGCCGTCGGTTTGAACTCGGACAGGCTCGACGTCATGGGTATGGCGCCAGGCTCGCTCTCAGCCTCTCGTCTTAAAGCTTTGTTTGCAAAAACTGGATCGTTCCTTTTTTGCTTTGACTTCCTAAGGTGGACTTGGCAGCCATGCCCGAACCACCCATGTCCTCTAATAATTTCCGATTCGTCGAACCAGCGTACGATGTCGTAATCCTCAGGCTAGCCCTGCTGTGTTCGGCGACAGAACGATTTGAACTTCCATTGGTCAATGGTTTGTTAGGCGTGTTCGTGTCACCGGAAGTTGGATGCTTGGCGTCGTTAACGTCGCAAGTAGAGATTACCGCTAGTGCTGAGCTGCTGTGCGTAGACTGCTGTATCGGCCGTAGGTCACGCTGGCCATGATCCGCGGATGTATACGCTTTTGCCATCGGGTTCGTCACACTCGTGCGCGCATGTAAGTCCGAAACACCTTTACTTCCGGTCGATGAAATGCCCGCCCGTCCGCCGTCTGCGTGCACGTCAGGCCGCGGATACTCGGTTGCAAATAGCGGTGCCGGACTGGAAAGGTTAATCGCGACACGGTCCTCATAATCGCTTTTAGTCTCGAACTTGTCGCAGTCTGCTTCCCTCCACACGGATTCCTCTATGACCGCTTTCTCCAGCTCGCACTGCGTGTCGAACAGCTGCTGCTTCAATTCGAGCTCCTTGAGTGCTAACTCAAGTTCATGCCTCTCCTTGATTTTCTTGAGCTTATGCTCGAGAACTAAGCGTTTAGCCTTCGCTTTCCGGCTTGCCACGGAACACGCATGATCGTCTTCCGGTGTATTATACAGCTCCGTTAAATTTGCTATTTGGGTCGAACGCGAACGCTTCGCACTGTCAAAGTCTCTTGATCCGTGAGACGTCATTTTGTTACTTATTTTTATGTTCACAAATGCATTCAATCTTGAATCTTCTTCACATTAGCGTTGTTTCTTCACACACTAAGTTGAATTCTGTTTCTCCACACGGAGTTGCGAACTTCTTATCCACACGGATATGTTGAGAATTGTTAAGAGTTCCGCCTTTCATATCAGGAAAACGAGATATGCGTCCATACATTTATTCATGACGATTCTCTAAAACAAATATAATACATATATAATGTAAACAGNAAATGTAGAGGAAACAAGCGTTAATAACTCGACCTTACCGTTGGTCAAATGAAGTTGGTTCTGTTTACATTTTGCAACCGGTTTGGAACCAATTATCGAACGTTCACTCAAGCAAGCCATCAGACATTTGCAACACACACATAAACCCACAGGCGCTCGATGGCAATGACTCAATGATCGACTATCCGAATTTTTTTTTAAAAATGCAGCTGCAGCCGTGATCTTTATATACATGTTTATTATAATGCATACACATACTAAATCAATAAAAATCTTCCGACAAAACGTCTTCTTAAAAAAAAGATAGTCCGACTATGTATATAGATATTGCAGTTGCGTCTACGAAGAAGAGGCTGTCAAGTTGGAAGTTTGCCAATAAAATGTATTCATATTGGCCTTACTTAAAAAATGACCCGATTTCAAATTCAACGATTCCACCGTGAGTAAATTAAATAATTTATAAAAATCGTCCGAGAATTGGTTCCGTTCGAGAATTGGTACCCTGAGGCTATGTAGAATAGTGGTAGACTAAAAATTAGATGTTCTTAAAAACTATATAATGTAATATATAAGTACCAGCATTTTACAGAAGGTTTATGGACGACGGTTTTGGAATATGGTTAGGTACCGCACGTGAGCTTGAGGCATTCATAATACATGCGAATTCCATACACGAAAATATTCAAGTCAACCTTCGATATAGTCCGCATAGTATCGTCTTCCTGGATACAACCGTACGGATGCGGAATGGTCATATCTATACAGATCTGTATGTTAAACCCACGGACAAACAGCTGTACATACGTAAAAACTCGTGCCACCCCCCTAGCAATAAAAGATCNTCCTTCGCATAAGGGAATGGTGTATGCCTCTATTTCCAGACTGATGGATTGCAATTTTCTTAATTAACTTCACACTATTAACCTGTATATGTTCAAAAACCTGTTTGCATCATGTAAAAGGGTGGTTAATTACAACTTCTTAACCATTTTTGAGAAGAATTTCAGAAATATGTTAATATTATATAATATATATATATGGGAAGCGACGTGAGAAAATACACCTTATGGTAAAAAAAATTGATTTTGAGTTTTTTACTTTTTTGAGTAGTTCAATGATTTCTGATTACAACGGTATGTCTACTTTGTTAATGCGTTCAATATTGATATTGATGTGAACGTTTATAAAATATGTTGTTAACGTATTTGCAAAGTGACGTGGTAAAATTCTCCGCAATGGTAATCTTAACTGACGTTATTCATAAAAGATTCGCTTATTAGCACATCGACTTCTGATTAAATGACTATATCTTATATGTTACAATCCATAACAGGTGATAACCATTTGTAATCAATACACACACACACACGCAAGTACCATTTTAACATAAAAACAAACAAAAGAGCTGCGAAATGCTCCAAGTCAACTACACTATGAACTGATTTAACCGTATTTTCAATTAAATACTTTTTAAATTCAAAATCGACATTTAGTAGGCTTTTTTATTCGCATTTCGCACTAAGCTCGCAGTGTCTTCTCGAAGTAGGTCTTCCTTGCTGCACTCAAACCATCGGGCTGAAGAACCCGTGGAATCTGTTGAGATTCAAACCGAATGTCTTTATTTTTTAGAATGTTTATTTCTGTCCCCTCGACCGCACCAGCCGCTGTTTTGACAGTGACGACACCTGGTTTGTCTTCCTCAATCCTGAAGTACTGGAATTTTCTGGAATGAGACAAGAATGCGTTTACTATTAACGATAAATCAAATGTGTAAGTGCTTAATGCTATTCAATTTAGATTGTTCGCAAGTATAACTAGACAAAAAAAACAATACGCATTCGCTAGCTTCTATAACGTCTGATTCAAACAAGATTTATGATATGCGCGGTGACTGAGAAATCCAGATTTCCATTCTGAAATCAATTTCTTCAAAACTTTTAAAATAGCGTCATAGACTGCAATTGTAATGAATAGTAAAGAGTTAATTTATTTAGTAAACACATTGTGTTTAAAGAAAGAGTTGCTCATAATGAGCATTTCTTTCTTTGTTACAAAACTCTATTACAAAATGTTGTGTGTTTATTTTTAGAAGCAATGCATTGTTTTGTATGCTCATGTTTTCAATTTCAACCAGTACCAAGATGGCATGTGTGATAAAGGTTTGAAGCAGTTAGTTTTTCAGGATATAAGTCACTGATATTTCTAGATGATCATTGTGTTGATGTCGCGATTGGTCCGTTTTAAAAATCCTAGAAAGCAGGTATGTGTTCACGATAAGCCAAAACAATTTATTAACTTTTATTTACCGTTTGCACTTGTAGAATATGCGTTTTCAATATGTCGACTGCCAACAGCTTCTTCTCTTCCGTTATTGCATCATGGCGCATTTTCTCGCACATTGCCCATACGTCGTCTCTTGGTGAGGCGATGCGCACATGTGGCAAACAAGTATGCCACACATCTTTGAAGGCCGTCAGTCGAAGAGCACGCACCTGTTGATTTGTGCATGTTGTAGAATATTCTTCGNAAAAGATTTTAAATGATTCTAAATATTGCACCACGTCACTAAATTCTAGTTTAGTTTTAACACCGTCAATGTTCCAGCAGCAAATATGAGCGTTTCTAGTGCTTACGCAGGCATTCGTTGTACACTTCCCTTTCCTGTAATGGTATGGACAATACCTATTACTGTTAAAATATAGTGCATTGCCCCAGATAAGCTACGTACGGCGTTTTTCACCCTATTAAAATGTTTAAATACGCAAAGAAATTCAATATAATGCGTATTCAAAATGCAATCAATTTGACTTTTACGCTTATTCTTTGAATTTAATGCGTACGATACAAGTCTCGATCGAAAATTCTTTGCTCAACTTCGGTAATTTCCCATAGGAATAATTATCGAACGGCGGCGAAGACTATTCATTCGAAAGTTACAGAGCGCCTAGATGACGGAGGAGCAAAACAGTCGAAGTTATTCAAACGCTTTGCGGACTTAATTTCATAGCAAATTAAGCGTCTGACCAAAATATGTACGACGTGCATGTATTTGTAAAGCGTCTGTACTTTTAGTTGCCATAACGGTGCGTAATAAAAATGTCTAAGGTAGGACGAAAGACGCCCGCGATTGTTGCGCTAAATATATGTCGATCGCAAACTTGTTCCAACCAAGTAGGCAAGCGCGAATATGTGCCGAATCATTCGTGTTATCAACTTTTTACAAACTGCGTATTCAGCAGTTAAAAGTAGCGAGTTGACATTCAAAAACATGACTGAAAGTCGGTGATTGAAAAACCTGTCAAAAATGGAAAAATTCATATTCCTGGTTAGAAATTGTTGACGTTGATGGGACAGAAAAAACGTTGAAATATGCAAACTGCATCCAGTCTGTGCAATAAAAGAAAAGCAACAACGATTTCAAGGTATAAATGTTAATAACTAATTTCACCCTATTTAAAAAATGAAATCACCCTATTTTTAAAAATCAAGGGGTGAAAACCCTATTACCCAAATAATTAACTGGGTCACTGATAGTGTCTTTCAAACTACCTTACTCGATCGAAAAGGACGTAACTCTAGCTTGTAACAAGCTGGGGTTATGTCATTTCCGACCGACACTGAAAATATAGTCTTTTTATTTACTATTCAATTTAGATTGTTCGCAAATATGACTAGACAAAATACAATACGCATTCGCTCGCTTCTATAACGACTTTCTCACGAGATTTATTATGATACGCGCGGTGACTGAGAAATCCAGATTTCCATTCTGAAACTGATATTTCTAGATGATCATTGTGTTGATGTCGTGATTGGTCCGTTTTAAAAAATCCTAGAAAGCAGGTCTGTGTTCATGATAAGCGAAAACAATTTATTATTTTTTTTTGTACCGTTTGCGCTTGTAGAATACGCGTTTTCAATGCGTCGACTGCCAACAGCTTCTCCTCTTCCGTTATTGCATCCATAACGCCATGGCGCATTTCTCGCACGTTGCGCATACGTCGTCTCTTGGTGAGGCGATGCGCACATGTGGCAAACAAGTGCGCCACACATCTTTGAAGGCCGTCAGTCGAAGAGCACGCACCTGTTGATTTGTGCATGTTGTAGAATATTCTTCGTGCAGGGCCAATTTGGTTGTTTCCGCAGACAGGTAAACAAGAGGGATATTGTCAGTGCCTCGCGGAGCAGCAGGTTGAGGAATACCCCTTTCATTAGACGTATTCTGTATAAATCGAACGCCACGCAGAACATCGTCATATGAAATGGCATGAGTGGGTTTTCTTCCAGTATTGCCGTGGACTCTCGGCAGAACACCCTTTTCACGAACATGTTTTAGGAGAGCCTTTAGTTTGACTACAGAAAGACAATACAAGAGTAAGAATGTCTGTCGGCATACTACCATCCCATTTACCCGAAATGTTGGCAGAATCATTTGTCGCTTTTCACCCTTGGAATTCCTCTCGGTGTCTGGTACCTTAAGAAGTGCCATTATACTCAACTCCTTTTCTTGGGTTTCTAACACCTGTTCATCAAGCATATGGGAGAGGACGTCCTCATAGCTGAATTTTGTATTACAACGTAATTGACAGCCTCATCCATTTCTAATATAATCTCTCGCACTAACTTCTTTATTATGGGTTTCATACACTACATCGCTGCTACATTCAGCATAATCCTGGTCTACAGAGGATAGGTACGACCTAGCACAACCCCCAATGACAACTTTACACTCCTCTTCTAAAGGAAAGTCAGACTGTTCATCCCTGTCTTCGGATGTTTCTTCATGTATTTCTTGGGAATTTGCGGGCGTCCTTCCAAAGTGACCCGAGAGTAGCGATTCCAGTTCCTTCGAAAGCAAAATGTAAAATATTGTGTATGGTGTACATTTGACGATGAACAATTCTGTTTCAACGCGGTTTGCAATGAATAGACGAAAAAAAAAAATGTCACCGTGGAGTATCGAACCACGATCTTCGTTATACACAATACGCGATAATAGTACTGCGCGCCTACCGACTGCGGTATGAACACATTTCAGAGTAAGCAGTATATTTAAGATTTAAAACTTGTCTTGTTAGTCCGATCTTAATCAACTTCAATATACGTAGATCTCTTAACTTGAACAACATCCATAGGCTAAAAGAGCTAAGCTATACCGAATTAAAAATATATTGTAATAATCGATATATAAAAACACGAACAAAATAAATCGTTTTTATTTGACTGCGTTTCCAGTCTGATTTTTTTTTGCAAAAAACAAAACAAATACTGTGTATTTTAAGAAGGAAATTAAAGGTCTCACGGTTTAAATGTTACAAAAAAGTCTTACCTGCAATTCTTCTTCTTCTTGTGACATATTTCTTGAAATTTTGACAGAGAACGTAAACATAAATACACTTCCGTGTTTCAAATGGCGCTATAAATAGTGTTTGAATTTAACGACGTCATTTCATGACGATTTACTCAGTAACTTTTCATTGACCATAAGGTGGATTTTGTCACGTCGCACGTCATTTATATTATCTCTGCCAGTTATGCATTGTCCACTACAATACCGTCAGTTATGAGAATATGCTTATATTATCTACGCTAGTTATGCATTGTCCACTACAATACCGTCAGTTATGAGAATATACTTATATTATCTCTGCCAGTTATGCATTGTCCATTACAATACCGTCAGTTATAAGAATATACTTATATTATCTCTGCCAGTTAAACATTGTCCACTACAATACCGTCAGTTATGAGAATATACTTATATTATCTCTGCCAGTTATGCATTGTCCACTACAATACCGTCAGTTAGANGTAGTAGTAGTAGTAGTAGTAGTAGTAGTAGTAGTAGTAGTAGTAGTAGTAGTAGTAGTAGTAGTAGTAGTAGTAGTAGTAGTAGTAGTAGTAGTAGTAGTAGTATTTGTAGTAGTGGTAGTAGCAGAAGTGGTAGTAGCAGTAGTTGTAGTAGCAGTAGTTGTAGTTGTATCTGTAGTAGAAGGAGTAGTAGTAGTAGCAGCAGCAGTAACAGTAGTAGTAGTAGTAGTATAATTGTAATAATAATATTGAAAGTCAAAAAAACAGCCGGATGTCAATTATTTACACGTCAATCCTCTCGGAAGGTTTGTCGGAAGAGGGTTGAGATAGCGAGGATTTTGCTGTTTGAAGATTATTTAAGTGCAGTCGGTAGGCGTCACTAAGTACGCTAAGTGTGTTCGGAACCTGTTAAGGATGAGATACATCACCCACGTGGAAATGATATCTTTACTTTGATTAAATAGTATGAAGAAGAATCGGCGCAAAACGATTGATTGACCGTGTTGATGTTTCTGTTCGACGAAAAGGTAATAAAAGCATGATTGAAATGTCTACGATTTAACTTTATTGTTTGAAACAATAATTATTTGACGAATGCCGTAATTAATGACATTGTATGGCTCTTTATTAAACTTGTTTCTCCAGTCACTATTATGAGCGGGATTATCTGACTTAGACCACGTATAATACATTTTTCGTTAACCGTTTTAAAAAATACGGCCAATTTTAAAATGCAGTTTTAACTTGCATTTTTACTTGTCATAAGAAGCAGCTTTGTCCACAATCTTAAAAAAGAATTGTGATTCATTTAAAAAAAAAATGAAAAAAAAAAATGTCTTGTTGTTTGGTGAAAATATTCTTCATAGTAATACAACAACGCCAAATAAATAAACCAATAAAACATTGCCACATCCTCAAATTGCCACTTTAATACTACAAGAACAAATCAAAAGGCTACAACAGCAGCAACACTGTCGACCAACAAACACTTATAAAATCGAAACAACGAATAACAACACTAATAACAACAACAACGTATAATAATATGACAAAACGAATACAACACAAGCAAATAAAAAAACATGTAATACTAATACTAATACAATACTAATACCAATACTTATACTAATACTGATACTGATACTAATACTAATATTAATACTAGTATAATTTTTTTAATAATAATAATAATAATAATAATAATAATAATAATAATAATAATAATAATAATAATAATAATGATACTGTTGTAGTTGCTGCTGCTGCTTCTGCTGCTTCTGCTGCTGCTGCTGATGATGATGATGATGAAGATACGCTGAGAGTCTGTGTCCATCTTTGATGCACATGCTTGATGACGTAAAAATATCCCCTTTTGTCTCCCCTTATTTTTTAAAAACGCGGCAGTCGACAGGCGATATTATTACAGCGATCTTTGAACAGTACACATATCGCGTATCGCCGCGACTGTCGCGAAAAATATCGAGTATCGCTTCGTGTGTCGTGTGTCGCGGTCTGAAATTAGACCGCGATACACGAGATTCGGATAATATGGGCGATATTTGAAAAATAAAATATCGTGCGTCGCCGCGACTGTCGCGCAAAATATCGTGCGTCGCTTCGTGTTTCGTGCGTCGCCCTTTGAACGCGCCCCACGACACACGAAGCGATACACGATATTTTGCGCTACAGAGCGGCGACGCACACTATTTTGCGCGACAGTCGCGGCGACTCACGATATTTTGCGCAACAGTCGCGGCGACGCATGATATATTTAACACGATATATCGCCTTTTGGGCTGCCCACACAAGGGCGATATTTCGTAGTACATTCTCGCGCGTCGCGACTTTCGCGCAAAATATCGTGCGTCGCCCCGACTGTCGCGCAAAATATCGTGTGTCGTGTGTCGCCCTTGATGAAAGAAGGGCGAGATTATAGATGGCATTCTCCGGATTCCGTAGAATACAGTTCGTTCTGATATTTTCAGTTTGAAATTAATCTCATTTAGTTTCATTAGACAAAATTACCGCGACTCAAGTGATGACTTAACTAAGTCAAGATGGCCGACGTCTAGGTTTGGCGTTTTAATAGAAACTGTGATTATTTAAATAATTATTTAATAGTAAAATCCTGAATGCAGGGGAATAAAATAGTTTAATTGAAATAGGTTAAATGTAGCCTTTGATTTTCTATTTAACTATGGAATGCCACGACTTAACAAAATAACCGTATACTGGGTCTTCTAAACCTCAGGTGGTATAATAATATTCAGGCGTTTGTTAAATTTCGTAAACTATCTTCAAAAAGAAAGACAGAGTTAAGATCTATTACTCCCATTCAAGTAGATGCATTTTCAGAATCAAATTAAGGAGTTTAATAAGCTAATAAACTTCCACATAGATATAGATATAGATATAGATAGATGAATATAGAGGCAGAATATTGATGAACACTGACTTACCTAATTACCTAAAAAAAGCCTACCTACCGACCCATGTGTTTTTCAATATGTTACAGGAAACAGGCGTTTTTATAAGGCCTAAATAATAAAACAAATAAGTCTCGCACTGTGAAAAGGAGGTTTAATTCATGTGCGTAACGTGTCGCACCAGATAAGCCTGTGCAGTCCGCACAGGCTAATCAGGGACGACACATTCGGCTTGTATGATACTTTTCTTTAAAAAAAAAGTCACTTCTTACAAAGAAACAAATCCAGTTTAGGCGTTTAGTGTCGTCTCTGATTAGACACTTTACGCACATGCATTTAACCCCATTTTCACAGAGTGAGTCTCTATTATTAACATTCATACACACACGCACCAGCGCCATGAGATGCCAGAGTTCCGGGCACAACTTCAATCAGTGCTAACTGGATCGCCCTCACGCCTTCAAGAAGCACCATAGAATCTACGTCACGGCCGCTGGTTTCGAAGGAAACGACGCATGGTACTTTGAAATTCTCGCCCTTCACGAAAGAATCCAGCGTTGTTACAGTGCACGATGCCTCTTTACTCTTCCGACCAAAGAATTTATTTAGAAAATTCATCCTTCAAATGATGTATGTGATTTCGTACGAGTTTGATAAAAGTATCCGTTTTAACCGTTTGATACGATATACCTAATAGTTTAAGTTACCGATCAAAATCAAAATGTTTCACTAAAATGATAAACAAACTCAAAACGATGTTACCGAAGAAAACCCTAATGTCCCAATGTTTACAGTTTCGTTTTGTTATTTCCCTTGTTTGTGACGATGTAAATCGATTATACACCCACTCGTCAGCTTTGTATTACTGTAACAAGATATGTGTTATCGTTTATCGTTCGCACTGTAAAGTCTTTATTAACAACCTGTCAAATATTGAATACGTTTTGAAAACAACTATCGTGTCAGCTAGTTAAATTCAGGTTGTTTGTTGCAAACTAATATAAGATTTAGAACAACAAAACACAACAACAACAACAAACGCAACTTCGAGAACGTCCATCTTAACCCGTACTTATTACTATATTCCATGACATTCGCATGACAATTACTTCTCTTGCGTTCTGACCCATAAAATCGTACATTTCAAAATTACAATCCAATTATATCAATCATTAAATTTCACATTGCTTGGTGTCCTGTAACAATGTTCTTCGGACTCCGCATTCAAACTTTTTAAAACAAGATCGTCATAGACAAAAGAACAGCCTTCTATCGGATTAATATTGTCGAATTAAGAGAAGGATCTTAATAAGTTTCATATACCTATCTAAAGTACTTTCTAATTATCGCAAGATCCAGATTTCAGTTTTCAAATATTATGTAACTAAAGCAACAATTCATTTTGGTCTGACGAAAAAACAACAACTGAAATAACGAACATATTCATCTAATGGCCCTCTATCCACATACAGAGTTTCAACAACCTAGATTTATTTTTTAGTTGTCGCATGATCCAGTTATTTCTGTAACCAAATCAAGCTCAACTGTGTCGTGTTCTGAGAAAACTGGGCATACTGCTTGTGCGTTAATTGTCACCCCAGATTAGCCTGTGCAGTCCGCACATGCTAATCAGGGACAACAATTTCCACTTTTATGGAATTTTTCGTTTAAATGATGCCTCTTCTTAGCGAAAATCCAGTTTAGGCGGAAAGTGTCGTCCCTGATTAGTTTATTTCATATAGTACATGCCATCTCAAACTAAATATTCATTTTTTGCGATTATCTTTTTAAAGACAAATCTTTGAACGGCCACTGAACGGAATATATAATAGTTAAAAGGCTTTTGTTGAAACAATTTAAACAAACACTATAGGATATAACAAGTGAAGCAATTTCACATACGAACAGATGTCTGAGGATGTATTTCTAGCGCGTTTCTGCATATATAAATGTATTTTAAAAATACTTTTCAATTAATCGATCCTAATCGGTCAAAGGCAATGATTTTGAAGTGTTATTCGTAGTAATTAAACGACCAGTGCGTTATATGGCCACGAATCCGAGCACACATGAGTTAAATTTAAATAAGAGTGAATTTTGTAATTAAATGTTTATGCAAAAAGGGGGAGTGGAGATTGAGGGTTTTCAACATAAAATGTCTCCGAATCCGTTTTTAATCGGTATTTTTCACATTTGATTTTGGATGAAGAAACCCATGGAATAAGGAAATATGCGAAGAAAGAAAAAAATCTCAAAATGTCGTATTAGAGTGCTAAGACCTTAAAGGCGATATGCATTTGTGGGATCGGCATTAAATGTATGCTTAGCTCCGTATTGATACTTTTTTCCGCGTTATACGTGACTTATTTTACGACGCTATTTATATGCATAGTTCATATGAAGATCGGCGGGTATAATATTTTTTTAATACTTGTACGCATGTATTAGATATTGTGTCCACTGTATGAACTTACATATGCTATATTTTATAACTACTTGAACTTATACTACGGTATATACCTAAATATTGATAAAGCAAGACTTATTTGGTATATACTTATACATAAATGCTATAAGGGCCTTTATGCATTCATGATAACAAATGAGATGTCTTATCTGGGATGACAATCTGCGCAGATGCATTTTGCCCAGTTTTCTCAGAACACGACACAATTTTCCCTGACCAAAATATAAATAACATGGTATGCCTCATACGACACTATCCGCAGATCAAATTTCATCATCCTATCTAAAGTACTTTTGATTTATAGCAGGATCCAGATTATTCGGACATGCGGGCGGACAAACTGATACAAACTGTTCATGTATCACCATATATGTCGTGTTCTTAGAAAACTGGGCATAATGCTTGTGCGTTAAATGTATTGGACGACACTTTACGCACATGCATTATCCCAAGTTTTACTCAGTACACGACACCATATGGTCCTCTATCCAACTACTGGGTTGTATTGACTTAGCTTAAGGACTTTTCAAGTTGTCGCAGGATTCATATAATAGTTTTCACTTATTTATGAAACCATAGCAACCACATGTTTTGTATGAAAAACTGATAAACACGTGCCCATGGACTACATGGTCTTAATTCCAAAACAGAGTTTCATAAACCAAGCTTAAGTACTTTTTTGAGTTATTGAAGGATACTTATTTTTCAGACGGAAAAAATGTTAACAGCATGCGCATGGCTCAAATCTTCCTCTATCAACATAGCAAGCTTCATCAACTGACTTACGTTTTGTTTGAGTTATCACAGGTTTCAATTATTTATGTAACCATCGCAACCATAATTTAGATATGACAAAAGCTGGAATTACTTGCATATTCCCCACATGGCCCTCTATCCACGTTTCATCATCCTAGCATGAGTACTTTGTAAGTAATCGCATAAAACATATGTTAGTTTTCCATTATTTCTGTAACCATAGAAACCAAATTTGTTATCTTAGGAAAAAAACTTAAAAAACTTGCATAGTCCCTTCAAAGCCCTTTACTCACATACCAAGTTTAATCAACATAGCTTAACCCAGTTATGCCTAGCGTCTAGAACAAAGGCCTTGGCAAACAACGTAGACCCAGATGAGACGCCGCATGATGCGGCGTCTCATCAGGGTCTGCGCTGTTTGCATAAAGGAATTTCTGTAGGAAATATTCTAAATATAGAAATAAACATTCAAGACATCCCTAATATTGGAAATAAATTAATCCAATTTAGAAGGATGGGAGAGTCCACTAGGCATAAATGGGTTAAGTACTTATTTAGTTATGGCATGATCCAGATTCGGACGTACAGACGGATACGCGGACGGACGGACAGACCGAGGGAACACTGATAGTCTCCTGCGGTATCAGCGGTGGGGGACTAACAAGCAAATAGCAGTATTTGTTTCGATGTGTATAAACATTTTTGACGTGTAAAGTCGTTTTACTGGTAAGAACGTTCGAACACACGCACTATTTTCAACAAACATGGCAAAAATGCAGCCCTTGACACAAAAACATGCTCTCAATTCAAAATAGAACTGACCCCACTATAGAAACTCGTATAGTTGTGGTTTCCGGTAGTTAATGCTTAGTTGTTTTTGTTTAAACTTTATTACTCATCATATGGGTATATTTTTAATGCCAAGGAATCTTGTATTCGTGAGGAAATTCTCGAGGAAAGATAGTTATTCGCTGTGTCGCAGTTTTGTTCCGGAAATTATTCATTGTCCAATATCGGTGACGAAGTGCACATATTGCCAAACATGCGTTATGTTACTAGGTTTAATTACTGCAAAAGCGTTAAATTCCATAACAATATAGATCATAAACTTTCATGTTTGAAATCTCCCGGTACCTACTAATCTAGTCAAATGCAATATATAATTAGTATATATGTACATGTATTAATGCAAGTGCATATGTTTTGCGGTTGCTTGTATGTATATTGATTGACTTAAATGACAACAGTTTAAGCACAACTCGTAAATGTGTACGTTGACAACACAAAATACAAGTGCATATGGGAGCATTTCGATCAGCAAAATGTACATCACCCACGATGTCAGTTTTTACTTGTAGACGTCAACATTCCATTCATACTCTATGATAAACGTTATACAAATGAAATATCACACAACCAATTTGTATGACAACCATCCCAACGACGTTACGGAAGGATCGTCAATGTAGATAATTGTTCAATGTCGCCTTTCATTTTTTTTAACATATGTCTGTATGCATTTTTCAGATAGTGTGTGAAATCAAACTGATATTGTATAGGCATACAACCAAACTTGTGTAATCCGTTATTAATGCTTTTTAATGTATTCATGTATTTGCATTATCGTGAACTGTTATGGTACTTTTGAGTAAATCTAAATGCAGGGTTTAAAACTCAAATGACACTTTGAAATAAGTTCTTAATATTGGATGGATTGAGTTGTTTTTACAAACATACAAGCTTCAATATTCGTAAGTCACATGCGATTACCTATGACAATCATCGTGTATTCATCTGAACAAAAAAAACACACACATCGATATTTATAACTATAAAATGTAACCATTCAACTGCATACTTTTACTTTACCAATGAATCTGTTAAATCTGTCTTTTTAGCCATGACTTGTTTTTTTTTCTGATTTTAATCATATGTATGCCGCAGGATATACTGATCGAATGTTTTTGTTGACTAAGGTCATTGACTCCTTGTAGCTACTCCTTGCTTTTCTCTGTTTCCGATGCCTACGGTCGACATTACCGTCTGTTTAAATTTACACTCAAATACAGTTGTGAACGATTTACAACAATATCTCTTCTGAAAATGTTCCGGGATTTTAATATTTAAATCTATTTCCTACAATTGTTTAGCTGCATACTCTTGCCTCCGTGTGTTCTTCCGAAAATGTTTAATGATTTAAATATACGACTAGATTCTCACGTGTGCAAATACAAACTGGCTGTTCAATTGTTGCATAATCTCTTGAAATCGATATCCATCCTAACGTAAATCTTTATTAAATCAGAGTCCGACCTTTCCAACTTAATACTCCCACGTTTGACTATGATAGTCTTTTGATTTGATTATAATTACTATTGCATTCAGTTATAAGAATAGCCACATTATCATGAAGAAATTATTGACACCATCCGCATGTATGTAGTTGAAGAAAAGAGCACATCGTTCGCATTGATACGGTTTTTACATGATAAATTATATACTGTTAATTTACGTACTGGGGACATGTGTCTGTGTTACTAACACTATCACTGACTCAGTATAAATGAATTATCTACGAAATGATCTATCGCCCGAGTTATCCCGAAATTTTCATGCTCCACATGGTGCTTACGTGAAGAAGGTTTATGTAGTTTAATTATGATTATGTACGCCTTGACCTAAAATTGACACTATCGAGTCCATTTGAAGATGAACGCGCACATGGTTTCAATGGAACGTTCCTGAAAATGATCCGCTTGTCGGATCAAACTCGGAACCTGGTCACATAGTGAAAACAATAACCGTTACATACTTCGGGCATTTAAATTTAAATTAAGACGGAAATAAATATGTTCTATGATAACATTCTCGACCGTGTTAATGTGTGGACTCAAAGAAATTGTGTCGATTTGTTTCAAGTGGTTGTCCCCAATTAGTTTGCAAGATTCGAAGCAACGTGGGTATATTGCTTTGAACCTGTCCGTCAGTCGGTATGACGGTCGTCGATCGTTCGGTCGATCCTTAGACCATTCGTTTCCGCACGATAGGTAGAGATCGTGTTCGCCTACAATCATGGAATTTGTTATTATGGTTATTTGAGAGGAAAACGGGTGTATAAGGAATTCAATGCCAATAGGTTAACGGTCAAGTTTACAGGGGTTGGTAAAATGAAATTAAATATGTACAATAGCCATTATATGTATCGTTTATACATATTAAAACATCCCTTAAGAAGACTTTCAATTGTGATAAAAACTCTCTGAACATTGTACACTCCACGCCATAATAAATGGATATATTCTGGTACTGGCAGCAGTAATATGCGTTATCACTTTAAAATCTATTGTAACGTTGTTATCTTTCAGATCTGTTTGAAGAAGAAAAACAAGAAATTTACTTCGGCATTCACATTGTCCGCTGTGCCACTATCTAGCACATATGCTGATAGTAAGTATGATGGTATACTATAATCATGAGAATAATAATGTTTTCAAATTGTGAATGCTGATTAAGTTTTATGATCTACGTGTACATCGGGCTTTTAATTTTACAGATTCTATGAAGTGTCCTTTTGGTAGTTAAGTGGTATACCATTCAAATACCATTCTTACACAATGATGTCTCCGATAGGTCTTCAAATAGAACCAAATAATCATTAGAAAAAAAATGAATTCAATTTGCTCAATAATTTTGAAACATATACCATGTTGAAATAGATGTACTTTTACGTATGCTTTCTGAGTTGAATCGGTATGCTACTTGATGTAACCGAGAGAGATCGAGTTAATTCTCAAAGACGAAGGATGTAATATGTGGAACCTAATTAATAGGCTGAAATCATATGCAATACCTCACACAATAAGTATTACAATTATATACATTGCCAACAACAAAATATTAATTAAGTATCGCCCCAGGACCATCACTTTTGCTCCCCTATTTTAAAGATATTGCCCTTAGTATATTTCTGTATTGAAAATTTGCCCACAAGCATATCTTGATAACAAAAGAGGTATCAACTTGAAAATGTATAATAATGTAAACCTCGTTAAGTGGATGTTAATTAAACAAGATAAATGTTGAGCATTTTTTTGACGATTATAAAAGTTATCATTTTGGAACTTTATTGGCTGATACATCTCAATGAGGGAGAGTTCAGTGCACAACAACTAGTACTCTTACTTTCACAGTTTCACACTTATAGCTCATGTAAAGAATCATGCTGAATAGTTTGTCAAGGGCGTATAAATAAAATGAGGTGTTAAGATGAAACATCACATTTGTTAATTATCAATATTTCGATATAAACGATTGTAAAAGTATATCAATAAAATAAACAGACTTTTCGAGCAGTAAAAACTCCTATAACAGGGCAACAAAAGAAGATCCTTTCATATAGATCACCGCACTTCAGTTCGGCGTCCAATAATCATATATTCATGTTAATTACTGGCTGATTTATGATTGCAGGGTATTTATTTCAAAATGTATTAGGAGAGGGGCATACACAAAAGTTGCAATGTCGTTTAGTCTACACAACCAAAACACTGACATTTTACTATTAATCCCTGTTGTATGTGACATTAATTTAATTGGAAACCATATTATGTATGATAATATAATATATACTAATATAATAAAATGTAATGAAGTTTCATGCCGTTTATTAATAAGAGTATTCCTTTAAATAATTGTCAACATTTTATGTTCGGGACGGGTTTGTCAAACTTACTATTACCTGTACATAAAAATTACTCCAAATGCATTGCCTTCTATCGCATACAGATATTAAGTATAAATAATTACAGAATCCATATAAACAAACCGATTTAAACGTTTGTGTGTAGATCAAAATGTTATAATGTCAGTTACATCTATAACATGCCATTCAAAAAAGTACAGCAATGTCAATAAGAGCAACGTTCTTGTGAAGAATTGCAATGTTGGTAAGTGCTATTAATCGAGTAGTTTTGACAAAGTTTAAATTAGAGTGAGGTGGAGACAAAGTACATATGATACATACGAGCTGTACATTTTAAAATCCCAATTGTTTTTGTCCGTATATTAAGGTTGAGTTATTGTTACTGCTACTTTAAAAAGCTTTCTAGATGCAATTTTTTAGCATATTTTAGGTTATCTGCCTCATGTTACGCACTATGTTTTAATGTACTACTTTGTGTGTGTGTCGTTGGGAAATAACCCTGTTTCGAACGGTTAACATTATAAAGTAACATTGCAATCGTGTGAGCTTCTCCAAAACCACGCAGTTGTCTTGTGACAAAGGCTTGCAAAAAGATAAAACAATGCATTCCTTTTTTAATAAACGCATTGGGTCCATATACACTTATATGATAGGTTATTATGTGTAGTTGTTATCCTAAATAAAGCAACAAACTGATGAGATACAGTTTTAATAACAGCATTCCTTTCTTGGTTGTGACAGGCCAGTAATTTCTTTTTTTCAACGACTGAAACTTGAATGCGGTAATCTGTTTCAAGTTTCAGATCAAATTAGATTTTCTACTGACTTGTGTTGCACGTTTGTATTGCATACACGTTAGGATTAAGTATACAAATTGTTCTTGTTTCTGCGTTCTAATGACCACCTCAAATATGGAGTTAAGTTCTCCTTTATGGTTAATGGAAGCAGTTTATTTGGAAAAATAATAGAACACTGTTGCTTCTTATTCAATTGTCTTAGCTACGACAGTAATACGTTTTGAGCGATTGGAAACACAAGCTATAAACTGTGACGAAAATGAACAAGTCATGCACTAATGTGTGGGTTTAAACATAGCTCGGAAAGAATCTATGACATTCAGCAACACTTTAAATGCGCAATATTAAGTAGCCTTGATACAAAATAACGAATGGATAGACATGATGCTCCTTATATACACGTTAACATAATGCATTGTTATTAGACCTTATACTACGTCATAAATATTACCTATTTCGACGGTAAAACCTGGAGACAATAGGTATATATTGACGTATTCTCTATTGAACAATTCGAAAAGTACGAAAGTACAGGTGCTCCGTACTCACCAATATTTCCGATTTATTTCGGTACATTTTTGTGTTCCTTGGTATTATACTTCCTGAGAACAGTCGAAGACAATTTTCCACTTGAGAATAAAGCGTATAAATAAAAGCTGTATTGTATTACGCACGATGTTATTGTGAGGAACGAATAACAAACATCTGAAGCTAAACTGTAAATACTGCCATCTATGCTACAAACATGTTCGTCTCAGACAATACTTTGGTAGTACACGCTTCAAATCAAAAGTAAGATTTATTTATAGATTATTGAATAGCGAACGTGCGAAGCGGTGATAAATTGTTATAAAATAAAACAATCCTGTCTGGTAACAGATTATTTCTTAATTCAACTACACCGTATTAAATTAACACTTTATATACAGTTCTTTTTTCTAACGTTCTTACATTCACGTTGTACACGAAAAACTGTCATAGTCTGATAATTTAAGTTCATGTAAAGATAAGTTTGCTGGAAACTGCAGTCATTTGAAAGAAACAGTTAAAAGGTTTTACGCTAATGACAGTGTAAAATTTAATTGACAGATTGGCAAGACTAATAAATGGTATCAGATCGCAATTAAACAAATCAGCTGAGACATCGTTTTAAAATGATTATTCGTCAAGAAGCTATGTCCTTAAACGACACTCGAAGTATTTCCACGACTAGATTTGCGCTTTACGCGCTATTTCAGAAAATCATCTCTAGGATTTAGGGTATCACGTTTACAGATTTTTCTAAACGTTTAAACGAAAGGAAATAAACGAAACGTTACCGTTTGAACGGTGTCCCTATGTCCGTTTTAAAAGCAGAACATACTATCGCTTTTCCGAACTGAAAGTAGTAATTATTTCAGTTCATATATTCAGTGCATATCCTATTCGCGCAATGACGTCTTATTAAAACCATACAATATTATAAACCAGACCATCCGTATCTCCACATGTGTATTCTTCATTCTATAAGAAAAATTTAATGAACGCCGAAAATAACGTAAAATCGACGAAAAATACTGTATCTGAAAACGACAGTCCGAAAAAAAATGTAGGTATTTTGCATATGAAAAAAAATGTGCATATCGTTTGACTACAGAAAAAGAAAACCAGTAAACTAGCAAAAACGTAATCAATAAATAATTTGGTTAAAATATTGCTTTTCAACATGCTACCGCAGTGCTTTACTTTGCTAATCAATCACTTAAAATATTTCAAGATGGCGGCATATGCACTGTTTCGTAGCCAAGTTGTAAGATTGTCGGAAAGTAGCGAAAATTTTCAGTAAGTTTCCGTTCATGTCCGTGCCATCCGCTTACCAATCAGAAATAAATTACTGCCGAATTCGGTAGTGCAGAGATTTGCCGAAAGTACCCGGATTTCGCAGTTCGTCATCGATATATTTCGTACGGCTAGTCGGCTACGTTATTTGCACCCCAATATTTATTATATTGATGTTGACTGTCGTTTAAACGTTTACTGTTTTTGTAAACTTGTTTGAGCAAAACACGAAACGCGACAGTTTAAACGTTTTCACGTGATACCCTTATCTAGGATAGCATTTTTAAGAAGAACATCATCATTATAGCTGAAGCAAAATGCGACCGAGTTTTGCAACGTTGTCTGCAAATGAAAAAGAACAAAACTCCCCATGCCACAAGTGAGTTAATATAAAGGTTAAGTTTAATGTTTTCTAAATTACTTTACGCTTAGAGACGTAAGTTTGGTTCACTTTTCAATGGCAATATTATGTGTGTTTAATTGTGTTTCATCGTTTTGTCTGCCTTTCGCAGAAAATATTTGAAGTCATAAAATTGATGATACTTTCATATGTATGACTATCAAAGGCATATATATTTATATTTATTTATAAAGAATGTTTAATTTCCATATGATACATGCACATTTTGTCAATGTATAGGATGGTTCATGATTATAAAATATAAGCATTTAAAAAAAAAGAGTCTTTTCTGACCATTCTTATTATTTCATACTCAAATAAAGACGAAGCATATTTTGCAGGTGTGATATCATCATTTCGTCTTGAATTGCTATAAGAGGAGTAAGGTAAATTACTTCAATTAACATAGTTGAGAACCATTTTAGTGAAGTTAGTGTTAAATAGGTGTACATCTCGCATGCAGACGATTTGTCATTGACATTAACGGACGGCGTTTCGGGACCTTTTTTATTTTAAAGAAAAATGACATACAAATGATAAATACAGTCAAATACATATTAAATAGTCTCATTATCAAAACAAAATGTCTGGCAATAATTTTGTGATAATAAGTTATGACATAACTCCCATAATTTGAGAAATTGGAGGGATATTTATTGCAGTAACCAATTTATATAATGTATTGTTTATTGTCAAAACGTGCACTGTAAACTCACATTTGAGTACAGCAAATGTGAATCGAATGATGTACACGATAAATCAAAATGCATAGAGAACAATCCGAAAATATATTTAATATTTTAAACATGTGAATACATAAAGGTGATCACCGTAAGACACACTTATAACGATTTAAAAAACTAATCGCTTTGATTTGATGACCATGGTCCATCGTGGTATTTTCCGAAGAAAATGTTTAATCTTGTTTCATGACCATACACAATTGCCGTGATTAAACTCTACATACATGGACATCATTTGTTTACCATGTTATTAACACGATTATTCATGTTTCATGGTTCAGTACATAAACCATGGTCAAACATGCTTCAAGGCCCGCGGGGTTAATTGCCACAAAAACTTCGAATCGAATTCACAAGATTGACTACTGGTTATTACGGACGGCTTTAACTATTATTGTAAACAGAATTGGAATACAAAATGATAAATCCTGTCAAAATACTCCCATTATCAATACAACGTATATGGGCAATACAAACAAATTAGTATTAAAATGTTGTATAATTTCACAATTGAAGGGATATTGTTTGAAGGAAAACATATACATAATGTATTGTAGGCTGTAAATGCACGTACACTTAAAGCGATTATATGCGATATAAACTATATTGTTTCACAACAGATAAAACATTTTTGAATAACAAACCAAAATTCATTTCATAACGAAATTAGAGCTTTATACAATTCCAAATAATTTTCATCTGTACAGTCGAAAACTCCTTTACGTAAACAAGATATATAATACGCTCGGGAAATCCCCACTAATCTGAGAAGTGTTCATACGAGACACAGATTCTATTTGTGTTTCTACAACAGACATACGAGTGAACTTGTTGTTATAGGCAAACATTTGATCGTATTGAATTTTATTAAAGTAAACAACATTTGATAAATGGTAACACTTTAAGATAGTTCATATATTGTATTAAGTGTTCTCCGTTCACATTCATGTATTGGTTAATATTAATAAAATAAAATGTTGAAATTAAAATAGTATATACTCACTGTAAGTGACGTTTTAGTGCAACAAATATGAATCGAATGAAATAGTCGGAAGCGAAACTGTTAGCGCATACTTTTTTCAAATGCATAGTGCAAGACCAACATCCCGGGAATATTTGCAACACTTGAAAAAGATAATTTTAGTTAATAATTATAAAACATGTAATAATTTTGTTTTTTGGATGTGTTTCGTTTGGAAGTTTTAGAAATATCGTGTGATAGATGCAAACAGATACGACTAACATCGCTTATGTATTGTATAATTCATTGATGTAATGTTGTGTGTCTTATTCCAGGGTGACCATTTCAAGACGATGTCCTATCGTAAGGCCACGTTTTATTCCTTTCGTGTGTGCTAGTTGTGTGGTGTTCTTGTGGCCCGTGCGTTTGTGGTGCGTCTGCTCATTTGACAATTTGTCGATTGCAATAAATAAATAAATAAATAAATAAATAAATAAATAAATAAATAAATAAATAAATAAATAAATAAATAAATAAATAAATAAATNCCAGATTAGCCTGTGCAGTCCGCACAGGCTAATCAGGGACGACACTTTCGCCTAAACTGGATTTTCGCTAAGAAGAGACATCATTTAAACGAAAAATTCCATAAAATCGGAAATTGTCGTCCCTGATTAGCCTGTGCGGACTGCACAGACTAATTTGGGATGACAATTTACGCACAAGCATTATGCCCAGTTTTCTCAGAACACGACACATATGCAACAGCACAAAACTAGAACAGCCTACTAGTAACTCACAGTCTGTTCATGTTGTATGCTGTTTGCTGCTCATCAATATCCCAGGGTTGGAAATGAAGCCTTTAAAACTTGAATGTTGTTGGAAAGGTATTTAATTTAATTTGATTTTCTAAGGGACTATAAACGCGTCAATTTGCGTATCTAGCCTGAAAGGGTAAATGTTAAAGCAGAAATCCATTTCTGGCAACAACATCTGTAAATTATAATTGAAACAAATTATATTAAATGACTTCTCAGGCTGTTAACTGGGCTCATATTCACCAAACCATTCTTAGACTTAAGCATAAATAATATTCTTTAAGTCAATAAAAACTCAATTAAAATGCCGCAGAAATTGCATAAATACTGACTAAAAATGGTGTTCATATTATGAAAATATTGTTCTTTACGAAGAATTATACAATTAAAGGTATCTAATGCAATCGTTCAAGAAGTTAAAGTAAATAACAGTTTAAAGAATATTATTTATTTTTTTGCCCCCGGTAGGGTGGCATATAGCAGTTGAACTGTCTGTCTGTCCGTCCGTCCGTCTGTGTGTCTGTCCGAAAACTTTAATGTTGGTCATAACTTTTGCAATATTGAAGAAAGGAACTTGATATTTGGCATGCATGTGTATCTCATGAAGCTGCACATTTTGAGTGGTGAAAGGTCAAGGTCAAGGTTATCCTTCAAGGTCAAAAGTAAAAAAATACAATCCAAGGGAAGTAATTAGATTAAAAAGGGAGATATTTCTAAACCTGCCAATTGATATATTGAAATTTTATATATAATATTATTGAAACCATACAACTGAAGCATTATTGTCATATACCATTATCTCATTATAACAAAACCAGGCCTAAAAACAGAAACTAATAATAACAAGTTAAAGACAAACATCACTGGGAGACTGGTGCTTGTTTGTGGCTGTCCTGCTTGGGACGCGGCCTGGATGTTTGGGAGGCGGGCGGGAATGAGCGATGGCGTCTCCGGATGGGGGTTTCTTCGACTCCTTGGTCAACCTTGGGCTGATCTGTTGTCACGGACAGCGAGAGGGTGGATGAGGGTGCGGGTTTCGATTGCTTCGGTGGTGGAAGACTCAGCGCAGGGGCGGGCGGGCCGGCTCTGGCTCGGTCGGCGTGGGTGCGCTGGTGGGGCGGCGGCGGGGTCTGCACACTGGGAACTGAGACATGACGAGACTTCCTTCTACGACTGACAGACGCGAAAAACAGACTGAAACTCCTCCCTTTCCGCTCCAGACAAATACACAACAACCACACACAATAACATCAACATAAAAAAAAAAGCATCTAGGCACATTAAGGTCTCATTGGCCATCGTGCTCTGATGTATAATCTGACCTTATTTTCTCCCCTGAGAGGTCACAGGGGCAGGTCTATACATGAAGCAGTCGTGAAGACACTGGAGAACCTGTAAATAAATCCCTTATACACACACAACTGAAGCATAATCAAAATGACATTTTATGGTCAAGCCAAGCACACAATGATACTTTTGGGCATACATGTATCTAAGGTAGGCCCTACTTTAAGGTTTATACCTGTGAATCTACAGTCACGGTAGTGAAATAGAGATTTTTTAGAAGGATGACAATTATTTTCAAGGGAAGTAATTCATATAATTATAAATCTCAGATTATATATTTCCTTACCAATAATTTAAGTTCTTTTCACAGTTACTGTACAGATTTTGTATTTTGTTTATTTATAACTTAAATTATTGATTTGTCAAAGGTTTTGTTAAAATGATATAACTATCATTGTACCAATTTGTCAATGGTAGATTTCATTACTTACTTGTGGATTATGTCCATAGATACATGATGAACTGTAGCTATAATCTCTTTGATTAAACCACAGGCCTTGGTAGTCTGTCAATGGAGTTTTATGCCTCCCCCCCCCTGGTAGGGTGGCATAGAGCAGTTGAACTGCTGCCATAACTTTTGCAATATTGAAGAAAGCAACTTCATATTTGCCATGCATGTGTATCTCATGGAGTGGTGAAATTTTGAGTTTTGAAAGGTCAAGGTCATCCTTCAAGGTCAAAGGTCAAAAAACAAAATCCAAGGGAAATACTAAGCTTTAAAGTGAGATAATTTCTATACCTGCCAAATGATAAATATAAATTTTATTTCAAAGCGGCGCAGTAGGGGGCATTGTGTTTCTGACGAACACATCCCTTGTTAGACTTAAGTCTTAGAATCTGTTGGTGAATACAGGCTCTTGTAAAATTTCTCTGCAATTTCAATATTGAAACATTTTTCTTATTCGCATTCATACATTTTACTCTGCTCTCTTAACTCATTTATGCCTAGCGTCTAGAAAAAAGGCCTTGGCAAACAGCGTAGACCCAGATGAGACGCCGCATGATGCGGCGTCTCATCAGGGTCTGCGCTTTTTGCTTAAAGGAATTTATGTAAGACATATTCTAAATATAGAAATAAATATACTAGACATCCCTAATTTTTGAAATAAATTGATCCAATTTAGAAAGATGGGAGAGTCCACTAGGCATAAATGGGTTAAGTCTTCTAAACATTTGACTATTTCCCACAGGGGCAAGGACCAGGCAGCTAAGGACATAGCAGGCCGGTTCCCGATCACTCACCACTGGGACCTGCAGGACCCCAAGCTGTTGGTGTGCGAGGCGCAGGTGCTGCCAAGGGCGGACAACAAGGAGGAGAAGAAACAGAAGGCAACACTCACGAAACAGATTGAGGAAGGACCGGTAAGAATGTAAAGTTTTTTTAGAAGTTGACGGAATAAAATGGAACGGTTGTTTAAAATACTAGTTAAGGAGCGTCAGACCCCACCCTAGGGTATTCCACTCATAAAATATATGATTTATATATGACCCGCACTGTGGGAAAACAGGGCTTAATGCATGTGCGTTGAGTGTCGTCCCAGATCAGCCTGTGCAGTCCACACAGGCTAATCAGGGACAACAATTTACGTCTGAACTTCATTTTCTCTAAAAGAAAAAGACTGCCTTTAAACTAAAAAAAACCCATAAAAGCGGAAAGTGTCACATTTGATTAGCCTGTGCAGATTGCACAGGCGAATCTGGGACGACACTTTACGCACACGCATTATAATTGCTACTAATTTCAGGTGGAGGTGATGATAGTGTCCCTGTTCTGCACCCCAGAGAATGGCATACTCATACAGGATAGCTTCCCCCTGTCAGACGAGTACGAGAGATTGCTCGGCATTGAGGTCCCCTACCACTACTTTGTCAGGAAGGTAGGCAGTATTTTTTTTAACCAATTTGGGCCGGGTTCCTTTTGATTGGGAAAAAAATCGCGGCGTTTTGACTAAAATTGGGAAATTAGTGCTGTTGTTGTTTTGCTTACAAATGCTTCAAAATGGAGAATAAAAGTGTTTTAAAATGTTATATTTACTAAGGTTCAACTTAAACAGCTGGATGGGAACTAAATATGCAGATCTATAAGATTTTGTATTTTTATTTTATTTTTAAACCTTCAATTGGGAAATTTAAGGTTCCATTTGGGAAAAATATATACTTTTTCCCATTGGGAATGGGGCCGAATACCCGCCCCGAATTTTGAACGAAAAAAGCACACTGGTAGATCAATGCTAGGTTACACATATTTGGCAAAACTAGTACTAGAAAATTCCAGTCTTTGATGCTTAAATATGGTGTTTTACATTTTTGCCCTTCCACTTCTTTGTCAGGAAGGTTACAGGAAGGCTGTTTTGGTTTTATGCTGGTTACATTTAGCCATTTTCACTTTGCTTGTGAGGCGGAAAAGTTTTAACTAACCAAATCCTACATGCTTGATAATTGTTAACAGGGTGGGGTGAGTGAAGAGGAAATGGCAGCCCAAGAGACGGGTCACGTGGTGCGACCAGACACCAACACCGTTGTCTACCCGAAGCTCGTGTCGCGGTCGACGATGCGCGACTTTGTGGGGCTCGAGAAAACGGACAAGCAGACGAGAGAGGCCATGCTCAACTTCAGCTACTTCCTCACCATCGGCAACATGGACGAGGCTTTCAAGGCTATAAAACTCATAAAGAGGTAACTGCTCAGGGTTTTTTCTGCAGTTTAAAGAGGCTGTAAAATGTATCAAATCCCAAAGCAAACAGACTCGATCCCAAACTGAAATTGTAAAAACAAATCCCAATAAAAAAAAGATGGCCAGGAAAAAGCCTGATGTGTCAATATTTGTTGATATAAAAAAAAATCGGTCCATTTTGTTGATACAAAATTCCCCAATTTGCCATTTTATTGATTAAAAAAATCTCAATTTGACCACTTCAGACTTCTTTTCTTAGAGAAATGTCTAGGAAAACCCCTGCTGCTGCCCACGTTTCATTGCGACTTTCAACATCCAATGCTTTCCATTGAACATTCGAAGGCGATGATCCTAGTTTTTGTCCGGATTTCGACTATAGGCGGTGTCAGAAAGTATCGAGATGAACTGGATATCTGTCAAATTTAAGTAGTCCTTTTCAAAAGTAATTGTGGCCACAGTTTAGGGGACCTCTTTTATTGTGGAACACTGATTGAGATCATATTGTTACTAATACAGCATGAACCCAGTAGGGAACCGCTGTTTCGTCTGTGACAAAGCTCGTGTTTATTTTTTAGGAAGTTGGTCTGGGTCGACATGAAGAGTTATCTGACATTAAGTTTGGTTTCTGTATAAAAATTAGCAACACAAATTATCACCTAGTGACCTTGGGACCAGCATTTACGGCTGTTAATTTAGTACTTTTATGTGAAAACTTAAAAAGATAATGTCAGCAACATCATAGACAAATCTAACTCAAAGATTCGATCATAGGCTTTTATAATATTACAAAAGTCGTATCTTCCCTTGCGTATAACACCCCACATACATTCTGTTATTTCAGCGAGTCTGTATGGGAGAACATGGCAAAGATGTGTGTAAAGTCTCGGCGATTGGATGTGGCCAGTGTGTGCCTGGGCAACATGGGTCACGCCCGCGGCGCCCAGGCGCTCAGGGAGTCAATGAAGGAACCGGAGCTTGACGCCAAGGTCGCCACGCTGGCTTTGCAGCTGGGCCTCTTTGTGAGTACAGGGCTCGAATTCACCAATGTTCTAAGTCTAATTTATAGACTTAGACTTAAGGAAAACATTGTAATATTGTATATCCATAATTCGTTTCCTAAAATAATCACATTCAATCTAAATTCAAGGGAAATCAAGGCTTAATGCATGTGAATTAAGTGTCGTCCCAGATAAGCCTGTTCAGTCTGCAAAGGCTAATCAGGGGTGATACTCTTCCCTTTTTGTTTAATGGAAGCCTCGTAATAAAAATCCAATCTAGGGGAAAAGTGTTGTCCTTATTATTCTGTGCAGACTACGCAGGCTCATTTGGGACGACACTTTACATACACACATTAAGCCCCGTTTTCCCAGAACATGGCTCAACAATTTACCAATAAGATTAAAGTTAAATTAGTCCCAGCTACAAACATTGACCAATGGTTTATTTCGTTTGGTTAAATACATCAGAAAAGTGTCCTGATTGAACTCCAGAATGTAAGTAGTCGTGAGGTCTATGTCTAAAACATGGATGCACTTAAGAAATTCTGAATAATGTCGTATGAAAAATTTATATAAAGTTTAAAACCCCACTTGTTCAGGCCTCTGCTATTACAAGAATGATGAATGGTTTAATTTTTGGATGAGACTCAATGTGCATGTATCTTTCTGTCCAAAAGAATGTCTAACATGTGTTTAAAGCCGCACACAATACAGGAAAATATGTGCCATATGGACACTTTTCTAGTTAATTTCATTTATGCAAATATCTTTTCTTCGGCCTTTATCAGGTACACAATTCATCAAATATGGAAAGGCATCGACACTAACAGTGTCCCGGGAACCTGAGACCCCCAAATTTTGGTGAGAAACACCAGTTTTTCCCAGGATTTTGCTCTGATTTTAATAGGCAGGGTTCCCTGTGGATACCAATCTGTAGAAGTTAGTGTCAAGCCTTGATGGAATAATAGGGTTCTGTCTTAGTAATTTATTCATGTCTATGTATTCAGGAGGACGCCGAGAGGCTGTTAAAGAATTGCAAGCGATACGATTTGCTCAACGAGTTCTACCAAAGTGCCGGACAGTGGGGAAAGGTAGTATTTG
>VMBQ01000718.1:0-73687 GCA_007657795.1 Dreissena rostriformis | reverse complement strand
ATAAATAAATAAATAAATAAATAAATAAATAAATAAATAAATAAATAAATAAATAAATAAATAAATAAATAAATAAATAAATAAATAAATAAAAAAATAAATTAATAAATGGCAACGTGTTATAAAGAGGGTTCTCTCCTGCTGTTTGTGTATTACTTTTGTCTCTCTTATAAAAAGCCATGCTCATTCCGTTGTTATAATTCCCATGTGCATTTGTATTAAATACATACTTTGCTTGAGATTCTTCGTTCAATTCATGTTCTGCAACAACAAATGGCTACGCATTAGTAATTTCCGAATCCAATTAGCTAACTTTACTTATTTCAACAAAATAACCTGCATGTTACCGATATGCATGTTTTCAAGTTTTAAATACTTACCTTGTGAAATATATGGTAAATTGTTCAGCGTATTGTGACTAAAATTTCATCAAGTATTCTAAAAAATAGTGTTGCACATTTAAACCAATAATTTTGGTTTATTTTACTATATGTTAGATACATCTAGTAACCCGAACAGTAAATCAAATTAAGTATGTGACCATCACAGTAAATCAACTTACGTATGTGATCTTCAGTAAAGTAGTTCACACAACAACATATATATCTGATATCGTGCACAATAAAACCTCAATTCTCCTGTGATAATGATAGGAATGTCTGTTAAGTCATCATGATATCAGCATTCATGGTTAAACGTCTCTATGTTTATGTCAATCGGTCTATTAAACATGATTTATTAATACACCAAACGCCACTATTATTCCCCATGTGACAATCATCTCTGCCACAGCAATGCTGCTAGAAACGCTCTAAAAGCTATCGAGAACAAGGTCATCGATATACTAATCATGCTAGTGTTATGATATCAAATTGCATTGGATTATTATATATTTGTGTCAGTTAAACTTTAATTTTGAATACAAGCAAAATGAAATCAAACATATTTACCTATTTATTTTGCACATACATCATGCGTATCACAGCGGCTTATATACATGTTTAGTAAACGAATATTATTTATATTGCAAAATGATGTTTTTCAATACAAAATTATTAACTATGCTTCATAGTTTATCCTGGTATCTTATTGATAAAATGTATCAATAGTAACATGGAAAACAAACTTAAAGAGTCAAAGTCAGATCATTTCTAATTGGCATGCCAATAGCACTTACGATTTATACCGACATCCATTTGAAATGTTCATTGCATTCTTATCAAAAGAGGAGTGATGGCACTTTTACAGCAAATTATGTCTCTATGTTGTATTATCAATCTTAAAAGAATTTTTGGGATTACACAACTTTGCACATGTTTTTTTTCGTACATGAATGAATACAGCAGACAACTATAAGCAGTGGTATAAACTCATTGATGTTAAAGCCGGATGTCACTGTGGTAATATTTACTTGTTCAAAAGATATAAATATTAAAATAACTATAATTATCGAAGAGACATAAGGAATTCAATGAATTTAAGGAATGTTCTTACGTTTCAATACGGCATTTTGTGAATATGGATCATATATTTGAGTGAGTGTATACGATTTTACTGTATACTAAATAACACGTAATGAACTTATTGAAGCAAACAAAATTTGATTCATGGTACCTTTATAAGTTAGGTAATACATGTTATTTCACATGTATCATCCATATTCACGTTTTGGTTTCAGATTGAGAACATATATTGTTGACGTTAAACTTGTATATTCTCGTTTGAACTTAATGTACACGTTTAACACTATTTCTTAGAGCTCAAGCTACACTTAATATTTACACTGTAACACAGCGTTATCTCAATTAATTGCTAAATAAACCGAAACATTGTGTTTATTCTTTACTAATATGCAAATTGGTACTTATATGTATGCCGCATGAAATTTAAATAACGTTTAGTTTAAACCTATTTATTTAAGCTCGATCGCATCGAAAGCCTTAGGCTTATAGAAACGCTCTCGAGTCCGTTTCCTGGGACTAGAACCAGTACTTGGTGTCTTTGGGGGAGATCGAAGGAACGCTCCCAGTGGAATTCGAACCCGTGACCTCCCGATCGCTAGGCGGACACCATATCCACTTTTCAAATAACGTTTGCTTAGCCTTCGCGAACGACCCATCGAAAGTGCCTCGATCCAAACTTGTGTTCAAATTCGGAGATGGTAATTTGTTTTTCTCCTTCTGATTAGATTAAGAAATGGTATAACAACGCCATGTTTTCTATATCGTGGTTCTCGGTGCACGTTTACCACAAAAACAAACAGTAACCAGGAAAGCGATCCCCATAGTTTCATGTCCTCGAAAGAAAGCATTAATGACTTGAGCTAGTTATGTCGAAAGAAAACATTTGGTCTCCGTACTAGTTTAGGCAAAAAGTAATTTGTAAGTATTTTTTTTCATTTCAACAGCATGCGATTAATGATTATATTATATTTTATAAATAATTTTAAATACATACTTTCATTAAAACTTACCATAAGTGTCTGCAATTTTCATGTAAGTTTGGTCGACTATACGTCATTAAAAGCAAGAAATGTATACATAATCTTTTCGTACTGCTTCAACATAGAAAAAAACAGAATAGATAGTGTTTTTTGTTGCTACTAAAGCATACACAGCTCATTGTCAAAACAATAAAGCAATAATAAATACACAACGAAAAGAACGAATCATAGTTTAAATTATAAGACCTAGTTTTGGGGGATTTTAGATCAACATAAATGGTCTGGTAATTTATTTGATGCATCGTTGTAAATATTAAGTATAGCAAAAACAAAAAACAGTAATATGGCTATTCGTTTTTGTCCGAGCTAGTTTTATCGATGATTATTATTCCGTAAGGTTCATTAAAAATCGTCATCAGTTTAAACTGCAATAAAACCATATGTATTAACTATATTTAAAGGGACTGCAAACCACGAATGACGAAAAAAGAAAAGTTCTAAAATACCGTATTTTTTTACAATTATTAGTTTATATTGATTAAAATATAACGACTTGTATATAACATTACTTGAAAAAAGTTTTTTTTTTATTTTTACTTTATTTTTTTATTTATTTATTTTTACTGGGTATGCATACCCAGTAAAAATAAATAAGTACAAACATACATGATTCATCGTCACGTGGTAAACCCAGTAATGCAAATTGTGCATGAGTAGTGAATTGTATATATTTTATATATAAAGTGATCAATCTACTTGCGTTATTTACAGTGTGTATATCGTTATGTCACCCATTTTCGCGATTTCACACTGCGAAATTTTATTACCGAATATACTGAAAATATGAACTTTTTTCAAGTAATGTAATATACCAGTCGTGATATTTTAATCAATATAAACTTATAATTGTAAAAAATACGGTATTTTAGGACTTTCCTTTGTTCGTCATTCGTGGTTTACAGTCCCCTTAAGAGTGCAATTAATTTGACTTTATTCTTGAAGAATTAACAATAAACACCCAAAAAGAATTATATTGTTTAAAACAAGAATAAAAAGCTCCCCTCGAACCCACGTTATTCGGTTTGCGAGCCCACATTGATCCAATGCACCACCACAGAGAGAGAAAGAGAGAGGTAACTAATGCCATAATCGTAATAACACTTAAATATATAATGTATTATAGTGTCATATATTTAAATATAAACTAACAAAACTATATGTAAATAACAGGTATTTTCATATAAACACAATGTTCAGTAACAGTAACAGTACTTTTATCCCAATTCAATACTATAGCTATATTCAATGAGTTTTTTTCTAACATTTCTTTGTGAAAGGTTTTTAATACGGTTACCATGGAAACCGATAAACAACTACGGCTGTTAGAGATTAAATACATATTATATACTGACAATTATGTAACCAAATGTATAATGTGCACATTATATTTGAAATTAAGAACTTTTATCTTATACAATTATAATGATTTGGTGATATTTATTAAAGGGCATTAGTTTACAAACATGTTTTAACCTTTTAACCTTTAACCTTTTGTTTAATTGTGTTTTTTAAAATAGGTACAATACATAAGCACTGTTAGTACCATTTGTTTGTATCTTCCAAAATATATGTGATGGTTTATTAGTGTCATGCATTCAAGTAATGCGGTTGATCTATGGGGTGCAAGCTTTATTAAAAACATGTCTTTTAGTTAATGTTAGGCTCGTGGGAATTAATTTGTATATAAACATTTGTACATGTATATCTTTTTTCCCATTACAAATTTCACTTGTCTCCACATTTTAAATCGGGCGATAGGGCAAGCGGTTCGATTCCGTTAACAAAGGTGTCAGTTTGTATGATTTATAAATGGTTTTGCATAAGGTCATATAAAGCTGAAAGCCATATCCAATGAAAAATTCCCCCCATACACATTAACATTGTTGGGAATTCTAAAGAGCAGTTAAAGCACAGAGAAATGTAGCAAATACAGCGTATTCTGCGTATAAATTGACTTAAAAATTATGGTAAAATATTACTGTTTCGGACTTTATAATAACTTTGGAGCACCCTTCTTATTTCACAAATCATATAACACATATTTGTTTATTTTTTGAGTGTTGTAATGTTCACTTATTTAAATATGTCCTACTTTTAATATCTTACCTGTACTTGCGTAAGACTATAAATAAAATTGCTTTAAGTCTTTTATCAACGCTAGAGTTCAATAATTAGTCGTTTACTGAATTAAGGTAAATGATTCTAACACTGTCTTCAACATAAAGCTTATAAAAGTTACAACATTTGTCAAAAAAACATGTTTATCTGTATATCTATCTCCTACTGAATATGTAGGATTTACATTAGTGACTTGTAGAAGAATCACACGGCTTTTCGTTTTAGTTTGTTGGTATAATACATCGAGTACCCGATTCGATTCACATTTGAAGCACTCAAATGTAAGTTTACAATGCACGTTTTGCCAATAAACAATACATTATATAGACTGGTGTCTGCAAACAATATCCCTCCCATTTCTCAAATAATGTGAGTTATGTCTTAACCTATTATCACAATTTTATTGCCAGATAGTTTGTTTTGATAATGAGACAATTAATATTTATTTGACTGGTTTTATCATTTGTATTTCAATTTTCTTCACAAAAGTCCCGAAACGCCCTCCGTTAATGGCAATGGCTAATCGTCTGTAAGCGAGATGTAACCCTATTTAACACTAACTTAACTCAAATGATTTTCAACTGTGTTAATTGAAGTAATTTGACTTTCTCCTCTTATAGCAATGCAAGACGAAATGATGATATAACACCTGCAAAATATGCTTGGTCTTTATCCGAAAATGAAAAAAAAAGAATGGTCAGAAAAAACTGTTAAACTTATATTTTTTTTTAAATAAAAGCTTATATGTTATAAGCATGAACCAACCTATAAATGGACGAAATGCGCATGTATCATACGAAAAGTAAACATTCTTTATAAATTGAAATAAATATATATGCCTATGATAGTCATGCATATTAAAGTATCATCAAGTGTATGATTTCAAATATTTTCTGCAAAAGACACAACAAACGATAAAACACATTTAAAACACGCAGAATGTTGCCATTGGAAAGTGAACCAAACTTACGTCTCTAAGCGTAAAGTAATTTAGAAAACATTATACTTAACCTATATATTAACTCACTTGTGGCATGGTGAGTTTGCTCTTTTTCATGCTCAGACAATTTGCATACCTCGGTCGCATTTTGCTTCAGCCATAATGATGATGTGCTTCTAAAGTACAAAAATACATATTCAAAATGCTATCCAAGTGATGATCATTGCTTTTTTTAGGAAATCAGGCAAGTCCATAATGAGCGTTCTGATCAAGAATCTGTTATATAGGAAAAGTTCACGAGAAAGATTTCATAATGTCTGACAGCGAGATTATATTGATACAAAGTAGATTTAACATACGATCGACTAACAGTCAAATAAGTGTGTGATATAACATTAGGAGCGCGCGATGCCTGTTAAAATCTTTCTTAAATACAACTACCCCATGCGTTCATAATTTTGTTAGAAAACAGTTTACTTAAGTTATTTTTATTTGATCTTTACACTTCAGTTGTTGTCTGATTTTACTTTGACCTAGCAACCTTAAAGGCCCATTAACACTCAAAATCCACGAATATTTTTTTAAATATTTGGTAAAATAAATTTAACCCATAATCAACCAGTGTTCCTTATACCAGTGTTCCTTATAAGGAACACTTATTGATTATGGGTAAACTTTACTTTATGAAATAGTTTACGAAATATTCTTTGATTTTGAGTGTTAATGAGACTTTAATAAGAAAATGGGTTTATATAGAAAATCAGAAGGTAGCACACTAAGTTACTTTATGGACTTTTTACAACTGCTTAAATGATGTTTAAATTGGGATAATATAAATTTTGAAAATAACTTAGACGTAGCTTATGTCACCAGAATCGTTTCGTAATCCTTGAAACAATAACAAATCTGGTGAGAAAACCCCACTAAATAACTGAAGAAATTGGCTGAAGAAATGTGCGACTTAGAAGTTATCATGATGAGCGTTTACAAGCACAATCACTGTGTAATACACACGCAAGAAATGAAGTCTGAATGTTTCCATTAAAAAACTAGTATTATACACAACATGTCATTTTTTAGCTGCATCATCTTACTTTAACTTAAATGTGTAAGTAGTGTGCTTACAATTCAGTAAAACAATTCTTGGGAATCTATGGAACAACATGAGTAATATATTATTATAAAACAAAGATACACGTGACGAAATGCGAATAATAAATTATGCGAGACGAATACATGGCTTAGTAAAGTAATGTTAACATATCAGGAAGATTTTATGAAATAAATTGTATGTGTTTGAAGATTAAAGAGTAATTGAATACATAAATGCATAATACGAGCACGTACTCGAATTGGTCGACGTGATTTTTTTCCGTTTTTATAATATTGATTATGTATATGCGAATAAACTTGTAAAATGATTAACTTTATACTAGCATACACAATACAAACACAATAGTTGTATTAGATTTATGATGCATACATAGTAAGCAAGACCGTGTCATCGGATTGCATTCATTTGTATGAATTTAAATAATGAGTTTTCGACCGAATGATTTTAAGTGCAGATTTGATACAAAATCTATTCTGTTATGCTGCTGATGATGCTTTCTACAAAAAGTTCGCATAATAACAGCATACAATCCTTAATATTTATTATCAGCATATTAAACCTAACAATATCCCGACAAGTAATAAATGCTCCATTTGTTTTCAAACTATGTGGGATGGGCAAATTATCGAAGTTTGAAGGGATAGCTGCAATAAAATCCATTTTATATTGGTTTTTGGAAACAAGTTCATGTCATTTTTACGACCGAATTTGTATCACAGAAACTTATTTAATAATGTTTCCGGGAATTATTAATCTAACTTCTCTCTATCATCATGCAATCACAACAATTGATCTATCCCTGTCATTAAGCCCATACTGTAAGCCGGTGTAAGGAAGGTTTAATAGGTTAGTTTAAACCTATTTATTTTAGCTCGATTGCATCGGAAGCCGAAGTCTTATTGAAATGCTCTCGAGTCCGTTTCCTGGGACTAGAACCAGTACTTGGTGTCTTTGGGGGAGATCGAAGGAACGCGCCCAGTGGGGATCGAACTCACGACCTCCCGATCGCTAGGCGGACACCATATCCATTACGCCACGGCGACCTAGTTTAATAGGTTCGACATAATACCAATATTTTCAACAACAATCGAATATTCATGTCATTTTTAAAACGACTAACGGAGAAAAGGTAACAAGACAGTACGGTACTCTGTTGCACATACATATGCATGCAAACATAATCGGTGCCCTTTTAAGAAATTTGGCTATAACAAAAAATACCAAAAAAGAGTTTTTAAAACATTGTGAGTTGAACAGTGTCCTTACATTGCACGTTTTCTTTAAACGTATGTGTCCAAATGTAAGTCGTATTGTTCCTAATGGTCAAGAAAAAAATGGCAAATACAAAGGGGTTTATATGTCATTTTCCGCAAAACATCATATGATATGCGACAAAGACATAGCTAGGTATTGATTTGATTCAAATTCGACTTCATATTAAGAGAGCTTTGAAGGCTGGGTTAATATACCCAATCATAATCTCCCTTAAATAAAATAACAATATAATAATAATAATGATTGTATTTATTTATTTATATATTAAACTAGGTTATTAAAGATAGATGTCACAATAAGATCTAAATCTAGATCGGTAATTCGGATAGGAAATAACCACATAACTGCAATAACTGCATATGTAACTGTATGTATATATTATCTACATTCTGCCAACGTGAAAGGCATACATTTACTTCTACTGAAAATAAACTAAAACTGGAATGGACGCTGGTTAAGAATTAAGCAGTGATTTGATGTTTTAAAATAGGTTTGTTTTTGTGTAATTACCTTGACGCATTTATGCATTCCTTCTCTTGAGTATACACTTGCAACTTTTTAACAAATAGCATTGTAGATGTGTTTATTATCAAAACACATCACCATACTATTTGTTTCGCAGTTCTTTTCCAGATTCAGTCAATGATGATTGCCAGTTTAGTGAAAAGTGTATTATAAGCAGAGTTGTGTTTTGTTTGTCAAATTGTTATAAGCTAATGTAATGCTGTAAAAGACACTTTAACTGAACCAGTTAAGCGTCGTATATTATGGTGAAATGCAACAAATATCTGTATTAAATCCAAATACCATTTTGCCAATACTTCGAACTTATTATCGCATTCTAAGGTTAAACGCAGAATGAGAAATACTGACCAAGGATAAGATCAAAGTGTTATTATTTGCATAATCTCACTCTAACGATGTATTTAGAATAAGTAATTGAATTTTACAAATTAAGAAGGCACAAAGTGTCACTATAAATTTAAAAAATGCGTTCTTGTTGATGTTTTTTCAAAATAATCCATGCCATATTTTTCAAACGCCGATTGTTTAAGAATATGTGTATACACTCGCAAATAAAATATGGAAAACAAACATATATTACGCAATGCTTCAAGAAAGCTATGGAGTTCCTTTTTAATCGGACTTAGTTTTCTTGAAGCATTAACAAAAATCACGAAGTATTTTATCTATATAGATTAAGTCATAAAACACAATCTTTCAGTTTTAAAATAAGTTATAACAAGATTGTAATAACATGTTTTTGCTTGATCTATATTTCATCATTGCAATTTTGAACGATTCTCATTATGACGAACTTTTATAGTTATCATGAAAAAAAAATCTTATTGTACTGCAGGTGTTATCAATGATTTTGAAAATTCAGTGCAAAATCGGTTGAAGCTTTCATCTTCGAATGTCATTTAACTAGATATCAGTGTTGGTGAAATCGTACATGGTGAACTGATGGAACATATATGCCTGTTTTATCACCATGATGACTAAATACTTTAGAATAGTTTTTATTCGATTCAATAGTATACAATATCCTGAAGTCATCTAAATTTATTTCCGTTGTCAACAGTGATTTCAGGAATATAGTGCATATTCGGCGTTTAAGTTTACAGTTGTGATAATCAATCACATACAAATCGCGAACATAAATATAATTTTGAGCCCATGCGGGTGGTTTATTACCTTGGTATCTTTTTATTTTATTTCATTCTGTCAGGTGATAATATGCTTATCATTCAACATTCAAATATATGTGTTTCCTTTCATGATTATGCAATTTCACCAAACTCTGAAATCAAGATTGAATGAAAAACGTTCTTGCCTTCTTGTCTTAAGGGATAACTCTATTGTATGGCAGAACATGTAGAACAATACCAATTTTTTAAAGTTTTCATATACTTACAGATCTGGTGTTTTATTTACATATTGACTTAATTTGACTATCTGTGTGGTGCACATTTTATAAATGCATGCGTCGTGTGTCAGTTTGCTTTCTACTTGCTAATAAAATGCATATCGTCGAATCATTTAAAAATGTCGAAAAATAATGATTTCTTAAAACATAAAAAAACACAAACTAAGCAATAGAACTTAGAGAATTGCTGCATTTGTAGTGAGAAAATGCATACAAAGTATAGACTGCAATTAAACGCCTAATTTCGAATACATAAGGTGGAGGTAAAAATGTGTTAAAATTAACCAAAATTAAGCAAAAATGTAACTGTGATCATTTTAGAGCTAGGTTATGGAGATTGTTCACACCAAAAGCGGAAAAGCGTTGCAAACGCTTCATGATTGAGGTTTTTCAAATGATGCTTTTTTCATAATGTACACAATATTTGCCATATTAATTATGCATGTTCGGCGTCTTATTTCACTCATACAATTAATTCATATGTCGCTTAAGACCCATGACTGAAATGTTTAATTTCTCATATATACGATGGATTTTAAATGTGTTAAATTTTTTTATGTTAAAGCTATGTTTTAAATATTGAACTCACTTTGTTCTGATAAAACTGATAATACTGAATTGTAAGCCGTTGTAAAATGTTACCCTTTACTTATTTAACATTTGATGTATTTGCAGTGCTAGACAAAACCTTTTCCAAGCTATTTTATTAAGCCACATTAGATTACATAATCAGATTTGTCTATATTCAAAGAAGCGTGTAAATTAATTGCACACAAAGTTGATATCTAGGTTAGAGTGCATATGTTTGTGGAAGGCCAGCACGTGTACACACAATGTTCTCAATATTATTTACGGGCATCAAGTCTATTACCTTGTTCAAAGGAATCTAAACGTTCCAGACCCATACAATAATTAAGATCTAAAATGTCGGGAGAAGAGGGAAAATTAAATAATGCTGTAAGACGCGCATTTATTATTTATGCAAACAAGTAAAAGTTCATACATGATATATTCGTGACACAATATTTTGAGTAATTACCCTTTCTGCTAGCATTAAAAATAGCATAACTACGGATTGAGGTTGTCAATTGCAATTGAGTTGATTACGTTCTTAAAAACAAAACGTGCATTTTAGGAATGTTAATTGCCTTCAAGTCGAGAAGTTAAATCAGAAACATTTAGTTTTACACTACTGAATTTCAAAAGCAAAAATACGCTCATAATAAATTTATAGATCTAGCAGTTCGGAGGATATTCCGATAATAAAAAAATATATACTCCACACATATAATAACTTAGCAAGTTGGAACAAAACGAATAAGTACAATTCCATGTCTATAAAGGTATGTATGTCTTTCTTATATCAGACTGTGCAATTAAAAGGAAGAACGTACTTATGATAGATCGTCTCATTCCACCTTCTTTATTAAGGTTCAATGACAGCCGAAAGGAAAATCATGATCTTGTTTTATAATTAACTTGATAAAAACATCGTTAATATAGTGGATTAGTGAGACAGTTCTTAAAGAAGTTTGTTTAAGCCATGTAATCTGCACTTAAATATTTTAATTTAATGTGGAACGAACACGTTCTCTATAAATATAATTAATCATTTTATTAAGGTTTCGTCTGAATATAAAACATTAATTATTGCGATGTATGCTTACAATTAAACTGGAAATAAAAAAAATAACACTTTATAATCTTTAACATTACATTGTGTTAACGTAATGAGGTTCATATAGTTTGTTGTGTTTACAGAATACGGTTTACAACGTTTGTGTTGAATTACAAAATGCGGTTTATATTCGTTTCGTTTACAGAATGCGGATAATAACGTTCGTTGTGTTGACAGAATACGGTTTGTAATGCGTGTTGTGTTTGAAGAATTCGGTTTAAATCGTACGCAGTTTTTACAGAATGCGGTTTATAACATTCGTTGTGTTTGAAGAATGCGGTTTATACCGCACAGTGTCTTTGCAGACGGTGGTTAATAACGTTCGTAGTGTTTGCATAATGTGGTTGATAACGTTTGTTGTGATAACATAATTCAATTAACAACGTTTTTGCTTTGACACAGTCCAGACAAGAACTGTGAGCTATATAATAATCATGGAATCGCAATGAAATGGTTTAATGCACACCTTCACTTAAACATGAGTATGCCAATGGAGAGTTTATGACTCTGGCCACCTATTGTGAAGAAACGGGTCGAACATAAGTATGCACTATATAATTATTCCCGAAATCGTCGAACGCACCTAATAAAAACTTGTGCACCAAACATATTACCAGGTGAGTGTTAGAACGAAAGAAAAAGAACTGTATATACAATTTTAATTAAATAATGTGTTATCAGTTTGACAATAATAAGTGCTGATTATTTCATGTTTACACTTATTAAAGTACATAAATATCTGTATGGAACGATAAAGCGCATACTTGTAATTTGGTTTTCTTTTCAGTATTCGTACCGAGTTGTCAGACATATATCTATAGATAAACTCGATGACAGATTCTAAAATTGATTTATATCTATTTGCAGAAATTATCCGTCTGGCCTTCAGCATGGAATCTCATTATTGGTTGAAATATAAGAAGCAAGATAGTAATTTAAACGACGAATGTCTACTTATTTGTAAGACGATACATATTTTTGGTCTTATTTATAGTTTTGCTTAATAAAGATGAGGTAATGAATGTGTATTCCGAGAAATAATTCGAAGACGTATTACTTACATGTAATACCAAGGCTTTGTACTTTTCTACAAGATATAAACTTGTGTTATTGAGTTCAATAAATAACTTTGATTTCATTATTTCTTTACTTATAAGATGGGTACAAATACATAGGGGATATATATATTTTTTTCTGTAGATAATCGATTGTATTCACTTGTGATTATAGAAAATAAATATTTTCACTCGTGGTTGAAGCACTCGTTCAACTATTACTTTCTCTGATTACCCGTGACTTAAAATTGATGATCGATAAAAAAAACACATATCCTCTAGATATTTTTATCAGTCATACGCCTTTTATAAGTGTACAAATCGTTGGCATTCGTTATCTATTGATAACTCTCGATTAACATCATATTTTTTCATTCTCTTTTGTTTATAATGGACTCCATTTACTAAATTATACAATACAATATAAGCATCACAACCACACGTGTGTTTATTGGTTTGTTAGTGTTTTGCCAATTTTATAATTATTTCAGTCAAATCACTGCGGTTTGTAAACCTACTCACATTTTGACAAGCCTTACCGATCTAAGTGGTGTGCCAATACTACGATCACATACTGATGCCAGTAACGTATTATTGCCGCCAGACGTGTATCCAAAGTAAGGAATGATAGGTAGTATAAATACTTTCACGACCAATGTCGTTGCAAGTTATGTGGCTGCGCTGGTATAAGGTCTCGCATCGATTGGAAGCACATCGCCATACAAACTGAGTCAGCCGCGCCCGACATTATGACATTTCATTACACGACGGAAGTCTTGTTTTTTACAGCAAGACACCAGTTGCAAAATATATCATCTCACAAACAAGCTACACCCTCACAAAACACATACGCCTTAAAGTGAGTTAATAGTCATGTAACGGTACATTTTTTTTCCTTTGGGTTTTTAACTGATTGAAACGGGTCCAATCCTCATAATTGAACCAGATTTTATTCAACATTGGTAAATGAACATTAGCATAATAGCAATGTATTACTTATGAGATAGCATTAAAGGAGGTAGGAGGGTCTGATATTAAAAATATTTCATATCAGTGTATACAGTATCGTTGTGCAAACCAACAACAACAGCAGAGCTGTTTTATTTATGAATGGAAAAGCTGCTCTTTAGCTGATTATTGTGCGTCAAGCACACTTATGGCGGACATAATGTTCGCATCGCCAAGACAGCCTACAGGACTATGTTCATATTATTGATATAAAGTTGGAAATGTTCAGTCACGGTGGCTAGATTTTCCATCAATTTTCCAAACCACTTATTTAAAGACACGACCTAAAAAGACATGACAAGGTACTTTAGTTTATATGCCGTAAACAACAGATAAAATACAGCTAAATTGACAGTAGCAAAATCCAAGTCTGTCTTACTAATTTAACAGCATGCAGTTGATATTTTATCGGAATTAATAAGCAATGTGCACTGAAATGTTAGTTACTTTTGCAACAATCAAGAGAAAATGTCGAAATAAATTAAGGCGTCTAAAAGCAACCTTTTGATAGTTAAATTAGGAAATAAGCTGTTACCAGACAGGATTATTTTATTTTAGAACAATTTATCACCGTTTCTCACCTTCGCTTTTCAATAATCTAAAATCCTACTTTTGATTTTGATTCAGACTTTGTTTTACCAATATTTACCTACAGCAGCATTCATGGATGTAAATCATGTTATTCAAACCATCAACCATGAACTTTCACTTACGATAAGTTGCATGGATGTTAATCATGCAACAATTATATTCTACTGAGTGTTCACATGTGCACAGGTAACGGACGCGATCCTTGGTAACCAGATTTTCACTCACTACCAAACTATTATCTGAGACGAACATTTTTTAACGCTGATGGCAGTATTTACATTTTATCTTCCGGTGTTTGCTATTCGTTCCTCACAAGGTCATCTTGCATAAATCACTAAACATTTTTTCTCAATCTTTTTGATTCCCTAGTGGAAAATCGTCTTTCAAGTCAAGTCAAGTAATATTTGTTTATAAAGTCGGGTATTTCAAACATGATAACACAAGCTCTGAAGAGCTTTTAAAGCCGACTTACACATACTATTACATGATAACAACAGGATATATAGCACATACAATGAAAATATAGTTCTAAACAAAACAAATAATTACAAACCTGTAGTTGAGAACAACAGAGAATATGAGTTTGAGTAAATTATTGCTTTTAAAGACTAGAGGTAACTTAATACATGTGTTACTTTAAAAGACTAGCGTTTACATGTACCTAAAATATCAAACAATTTGAGTACTACAGAGCTTAGTTATGAACAAATAAATATTGTGCAAAGCATGCACTCATGAAAGTACAAACATTAAAATGAAAAGCAGAAAAAATAGGAAAACCAAGGAACATAAAACACATTTAACATAACAAGACAACCCGGTACATATAGGAACATATATTAAGCAAGCTAAAACATAAGATAGCAGCTAAAAAATAACATAGAACAAAAAATTCAAAAGCTATATAATCTCATTAAAATAATCACGGCTTACAAGATGTTGTTGTATATTTTTAAGAGTACAGCAAAAAAACAACAACATTAATACTAAGAACTCTATGACTTTTGAAATATAATATATACATATTATATATAATACGGCTCAATTAAACATTAAGAGTCTTTATAAAAGTAGGGAACCTGATTTATTTACAGTGCTTGCATGTCACAAATATGTAAAACAAATGAAAAGCAAAACATAAGGGTAGACATAAGGAAGCAAAACAAAAGCATAAGCACTTGAGTTTACAAAACTAAGGCAAAGAGTAGAGATCATGCAGCGAAACAGATCTTATAGGAGACAATAGCAAATACAAAGACGTATTTGTTTTTAAACCCTTTCATTGTCACAGGCTACACTATTTAAAATATATTTAGTTATTTATGCAAGACGGACAAGAGCAGACTGATCCATTCCAGTACCCAAGCATGGATTTAAAGGAGTTGAAGGATGAAATTTGTCAAAAGTGATTTGGTTAATTATTCCAGAGATTTGCAGCTGTGTATCTGAAAAAGTTTATACCATACCTGGTTGTTCCTGGCCTAGGCAGCCTAACTGTATTTACATATCTAAAATTATAAGAATGTTCTTTAATTTCAACAAAATAATTTAAATAAGAGGGTCCATCCTTATTATACATTTTTAAAAATTATTGCGAAATTATTCTTAAGCGCTTAATTTTAAGGGATGGAAGACTAGACCTTGTGAGAAGAGCATCATAATCTGAAGTAAAATCATCGTAAATGAATCTTATTGCTCTTTCTTGATTTTCTTTCCATTTTCTTTGTATTTGTTTCATTTGTAAAGTGCCAGGTAAGTGGGCAATAATTAAAGTTTGAAAAAAAAAAGATTGATACATTGTGATTTTACAAAGCTTATTTCAATTATGGCCAATTCGCTTCATTACATTTAATTGTCTTGATGCCTTTTTACAGATGTTACTTATGTAAGTGTTAAAACTAAGATTAAAATCTAAGGTAACACCAAGGAGAACAACTTCATCTTCACATTTTGTATTTACATCATTAAATTGGAAAGTAAGATCTAAGTTTGAATATTCCCAGTAAATATATATGTTTTTTTGTACACGTGCTTTATTGTACCTCGTTCCATGTCACCGGTCCTTGATCACTTTACCTTTGATTTGTTCTTTTAATTCCTCAGACACTTGTTTACTCCTCGAAAAACAGTATAACAAATTTCATGATTGTAGGCGAACACGATCTCTAGATTTCGTTCGTAGACGAAAGGGCTAAGGATCGACATATCAATCGAAACAAACACCTGTCATACCGAGTGACGGACAGGTACACAACAATATACCTACATTTCTCCGAATAAGGCTCAATGGGGGACAACAACTTAAAACATATCGAAACAATTTATTTGAGTCCACATTAACACGATCTAGCATGTTGTCATAAAACATATTTCTTTGCGTTTTAATACCGTAATTTAAATTCCTCAACTATGTAACACGTATTGGTTCCACCATGTGACCGGCTCCCGGATTTGTTCGACGAGGGGAGCATTTTCAGGATCTTTCAATTTAAAAAAAAGTACTCGTTCATCCTAGTAAACGGACTCGATAGGGTTTATATTAGCTAAAGGCTTAAGTAATCAACATCAAACTACATAACCTTCTTCACGTAAGCACCATGTGGAACACACCGTACGCCCTGAAAATCCGAATGAGAACGCTCGGCTGGCAGAATTTTTCGTAGATAATTCATTGATACTGAGTAAGTGATACGTCATTAAAACAGACAACTGTCCCTAGTACGTCGATGCGTTACATTATATTATTTATCATTTTTAACCCTCTTTAATGCACAAGATTTGCACTTGCCTTAAACCAATACAAGCGAATATGTACAATAATTTCTTCCTGCTAATATGTCTATATTCCTATAAGTGAGTACCATCGTCCACAATTCTTGTGGTTTCAAAAGACTTTGATTGCCATACATTGCGGAAAAACCTTGATCCGATAATGGTACAACGTTTAGATGAGTTTAGATTTTTTTTAAAGATTATGCAATGATTGGTCTGCCAGCTTGTATTTAAACACGTCAGGATTCAGTCACATCTTTGATAATGATTATCTTGAAATACATCGCATTCTAAATCGTTTCGTATTGCAACATAACGCTTCTTTGTATATTGAATCATTTCCGCTGATTTCACAGCGTCCTGCAACTATTTAAATATATTAAGCATGAAACAACATTGTGGAGCCGATTGGACAAAAGTCCCGTTTAAAAGAGTGTAGTCGTTTTTAACCTAACCATTTTAATAAATAATATTAAAAACATAGTTTTAAAATGTAAATCGTTTTAATATGCAAGTATCTGAAAATATTTGACAAGTGACAATACATTAATGTGTATAAAATCATGTTAGTAACGCTTGTTGCAAAAAAAATTATCACAAAAACTTCGATTGACACTTGTGACAAAAGTGGCTCAAAATACACAGTTGTCTCCAGAATGGATCTTACTTAAGCTTGGTATTTATCAATCAGGATGATAAGAAATCTCTTAATGCATAGTTGCATTTTTTAAAGCTCATTTTCTGAAAACGTTTAGGCTTGAGTATGCAATTAAAATTGGAGTTTAAGAAACACACAGAAAGAAAAATTGAAATTCCAGAAAAATGTTCAGGAGATATATTCTTGTTTATCTTTTATATGTGTATTTGAGTTTCAATTAAAACACATATGGTTATACATATTTTGAGGGCCGTTCGATGATAGACTTTGGTAAAGTGTACCAATGTACTGAGATGGTTCTTGAATACTGAAATTGGTGGGTTTTGTTCAAAGTGTCAGACACACGTACATGCTGCTCGCAAACTTGTAGGCGCAAATAATCACTCACATTCCGTAAAATAATTTAAATTCGGAATACATTTGAGTCAGGACTTAGCATATGCACGTTTATAAAGTAAACATATCTAATACATGCGTACACGTATTCAAAACAATAAATACATAACGAAAACACGTTAAAATTAAACAGTTCTTATATGAAACCCGCCGATCTTCATATGGACGATGCATATTAATAGCGTTGTAAAATAAGTCACGTATAACGCGGGAAGAAGTATCAAAACAGAGCACAGCATACTTCCAATTCCGATCCCAAACATGCATATCGATAAAATGTATAATCGAAGCCATGTTATAATGTCAGTCAAAATACAACTTAATTTTGCTCTGATTCGTGGCCATAGAACGCCCTGGTCGTTAACTAACTACGCATAACACCTCCAAACTTGTTGCGTTTAACCGATAAGGAACGATACATTGAAAAGTAGGTCTAAAACACCTGTATATAAGCAGAAACGCAACGCGCTAGAAATACATTCTCAAACATAGTACTGCTCGTATGGCAAATTTCTTCACTAGTTCTATACTCAAAGCAAACAGCGTAGACCCTGATGAGACGCCGCATCATGCGGCTTCTCATCTGGGTCTACGCTGTTTGCCAATGACTGTAGTTTTTTGTGTAAATTATTTCAACAAAAGCCTTTTTACTAGTATATGTTCCTTTCAGTCGTTTAAGTTATAAACACAACTTAGGTTTGTCTTTAAAAAGATAATCGATTTTGTTTTATTTAATTTTGAGATGACATGTACTAAATGCAATGAAAAAGATCAAATCCGATCAATTACGTGTCTTCTCCTCGGACTTTACAATATTATACAATAAACACACTATGCAATTTCATATCTTATTTAAATGCTTTAATCTCATAACGTCGAAGGTCGTGCACCATATTGTCACATTATTGTACTTATTTGAATATTTAACCTCTTTATAGGACTCAGTCTGGTACACTGACTTCAATTTGGTTCACCATATGGACGATCTGCTGGTGTCTATTCATCGACTTTGGGTGCGATTGTCTGTTACTTAATATTTTGTTAGCTCGTGAGGAAATTCTCGAGGAATGATAATCATTCGCTGTGTCGCAGTTTTGTTCCGGAAATTATTCATTGTCCAATATCGGTGACGAAGTAATTTCTGCACGCACACTTATGCTGTTATACCTTTGGGCATCGTTAATAGAAGGCGAGGATATTAACACTTCATCATTGGCCGATTCCAGTACGAGAAGATCAGCCAATTGCGTTCAGACGCGTGAAATGAACACGTGCGCTATATTTACATTTTATCCTCGTAAATCAGGAAGAAACAAAACATAGCTAGACTACGCGACGAAGAGTGTATCGCTTAAGGCTCTACTCGTGTCTAGCATCTACCGGAAGTAGATTTATAATGTTTTAAACTATAATGTTATTAGGTTTACACTAACAATACATGGTTACAGGCTTAAGATGAAAAGAAATAATATGCATGTGTATACGATTCAAAGGTAATTCATACGATTCTTGCGTAATAAGAGAAAGTGATTATATTTAAGGCTTTTATACAATAATGATACTCAACTCTTCACATATAAACGCAGTGAAGCTTCATTTGAGTCAGCAGGAGAGAAATCTTATTATCAGTAAGAGACAAATGCCTTTTAGATCTTAGCACTCTAATTCGGCAATTAGATTTTCTGTTCTTTCTTCGCATATTTCCTAATTCCAAGGGTTTCTTCATCCAAAATCAAATCTGAAAAATACCGATTTATAACGGATCTGGGACTTTTCATGTTGAAAAGCCTAAATCTCTTCCCTCCCTTTTTGCATAACCATTTAATTACAAAATAAACTATTATGTACCTAAATATTTATAAAGCAAGACTTATTAAGTATATATTTATACATACATGCCATAAGGGCCTTCATGCATTCATGATAACAAATGAGATGTAAAAATCGGAAGTAGGAAACTAAGAACACAAGTGGTGTTAGCGCTAATCAGAAAACCTGAAAACAAAAACATAATGTTTAGTTGTACGTCAGTTAAAAAACAATATCTTAAAAAAAAATGACCGAAGAAGGAAAATACAAAGTTAGAGCATGTACATTTTCTCTAATGTATCTATACTCGCAAGTAGTAAACATATTTTAGTTTCACCGCGAATAAAGCTCAAACAGGAAACAAATCTCTAGTCTTACGTCATTTTAAAATAAAAATAATAGCAAAAAATAACGTTGATAAAAGTAGTTTGCCTCCCGCGGGAATCGATTCCGGGACATTCGATGCAAAAGCGTATGCTTTAATTGTACACCACATATGAATTTTAACAAAAGCTTGATGCATATAAAGCTTGCAATTATAAAAAATGAAATGCGTTTGAATTGCCTTTAAGTGTATATATTAATCTCCATCCATTACCTTAAAGTAAAGTGAGTAACGAATTAGCTATTCGTTTGCATTTCGTCACAGTATTCATACTTTTCTCACAAGTATCTAACGTACACTTAATGATGTAAATTGTTAACGTGTTTAAAGGTTTTTCAATTGAACGTGCAAATGGTTCTGTTGGTAAAAAACAACATAAGTATTTACTGCTTTCTTTAGGATGTGACATTTAGGTTAGGCACTGATTAATCATTGAAAATGAAAAGGATGTGAAAATGAATGTTTCCAATGTATTGTCATTTCGGTTATGTTTTTGACGCGTTTGATAATATTGAAAGTTCAAAGTAAAATTGTAGAGATATAGATAAACCAGTATTTGTCACATACTTTGTTCGTTTATTTATATGTTTAGTTGCTCCTTTTGCCGTTTTCAACGGTATTTCAGGCAAAGCATGGCGTCACCATAAAGATCCTCGGATTTTGGGTTCAACTGTCGAGAAACATTTTAAAGAAAATACAAAAGTGAACATCAAAACGCGACATTCAAACGATTGCTTACTATTAATATTATTTTATTTTTTTGTATGTGATTTCAACAAAGTTTGTTTGGAATGCGACGTATTGATACGTTTAACTTTCAATGGTTTGTAAGAATATTACATTTAGTAGAATATTATATTGAAATATCTTCCACGAGTGTTTTTCCTCTCTCAACGTGAAGTCAATTATGTAAAGCAAAATTATTATTAATCTGATATTTAACAATAAATGCAGATAAAATACCTATTATACATATATAGGAAAGATGTTAACACATATTTACCTTCATACCATCACATTATTACTTCGTTAACATTCAATGGATCCAGTTGTGTATGAAGTAAGTATGCAACCAATATAATAATGTAATCCATTCCGATCTGGCAGAATAATTGCAACGGCTTACACGTTAATAGTAAGATTTGCTTGTCGGGCAATATAATTAATTATTGAACTGCGGAAATCTCGATTTCAATAATTATTTAAGCGTGTCAGAATTTTAATGCGCACATTTCCTACAGATATTCTGGTTCAAATATTAATGTGATGGCAGTAAAAGAGGTTAGTTCCATACGATATAAAGATACCCGGAAAAAAACACGTAATTATATCAGTAATTGGAGAATGATCTAATTTGTTTTTACATAAAAACACCGGATTGTACATAAAACAGGCTTGAGTTATGGCATGTCTGGTTCCTGCTTGGTGTATTCCACCCCGTGTGTTGGTGCACACAAAAACTCTTATCATGAACTGTCTGTAATACTTTGTCTGAGCTGACAATGGAAGTTGTGCTCTGCAGCATTTTAGTGAAACATAGCTGCACATGGTAACCAGTGAAACACTTAATTATAAACAGCAAAGTCTCAATACATATTATTTAAAATATTAGTAAATTCATATACGTTCTTAATTTTGATTTGTTGTATGAAGCATTGTTTTCAAAAAGCGTTTTGGCAACAATAACCATATTTTTACATCTACATGTACTATGAACAACATGTTTCTGAGATGTACATGTGTATGACCATTGTAACTTTTTGCTTCTGTTATAAGTTAAATAGAACATAATAAGTAATACAAAATTATATTTGGCTTAGAAGTTACTCTGGCCGCTAAATCCATGTAACGTAACTTCAGAAACAAATCGATTTACTTAATGAACCATTTTTTAATAAACAGTTTAATTAAACGGCTTATGGACACACATAGAGACGAAGGAATTACAAAACACGGTCAAATAATTCACGGAAGTTATAAGCAACTTAAAATTTGGAAGAAACTGGTCCAAGATTCTTATTTAGTTCAATTGATTAAATCATTCTCCCAAGCAAATGCACATGAATTTAAGTGGTGTCCATCTACTGTCTAATTCAGCCGAAAAATGTAATGTATTTGTGTGCTCCTACTAGATACAAATGCGGTCATAACAATTAAGAACCATTGCCTAACGGATTGTCGCTCCCGATCTACTTACTTGTGTGTATTAAATACATTTAGACCGTATAGGCTATAATTTAAGTACACAGTACATAATTGACTATATGACAATGTTGGAATTGCAAAATCAAGCTTTTGAAAATACAATATAATATTCGTATTTGGGAAGGCACACCTTAACTTAGTTTTTAAGATAAACACAGTTTTATATATCGTTCTTCTGTCACTTGGGTATTGATGTTAACTGGAAACTAGAATACGAAACAAGGATAGTGGCTACGTTTTTTGTTATGTAAGGGCACAATAGAATAGTTTGCATAAGCCTCTTTTAATACAAAATCAGCTCGCTGTACATTGGTGTAAATTGTTCCTGAATAACGAGTTTCTAGATAAATTTATAACCCAAACTGGTTGTAAATAGTTTAACATGTTCAGAACAATTCATATATGGACATCATAATAATACTTGTTAGTGTGGTTTAATTATACAATAGAAAAAACACATAATATCAATATATCATCAATAATAGCGTTTGTTCAGTTGCCATAACATTGTCGTGGTTGTAATGAGAAAACGGGTTATTCGCAACTGGAGTTAAATAATATCATCTAATTCTTAGTCATGTAAATATCATTTTCACCAATACTCAACCAATGAAAAGTAGTGTTACATGTATTGAACACATTTCACGCTAAAGGATGGAATTGAGTTACAAAATAAAACCGCTTTTAGCTATTAAGTTTGTCCTGTCACGGATTTTTTTCTCGTCATGGTGTTTACTTTTGTCGGAGAACCAACCAAGCTAGCAGAGAGGCGTACATTACATTACCTACACAACAAATTAAACTTAACTCATAGAAAGTAAAAAGTAAATCAGTAGCTATTAAGTTTCCTGACACTCTTCTGTGTTGGGAGGAATTAAAGTTCAAATGGACTAAATTAAAGTACATAACATATGGTTATGACGTCCTCATCCCACTTGAGACGGAAGTAATAAAAGAAGAGCGAGAAGCAATGAAATAACACTACGGAAATAGAAATAAACGAGTTTGATAGTAACTTGGTTATCTTCAAAGTAGAACTAAGGGATAGGACTTCTATTAAAGCCCCCAACAAGGGCAATTATGTCAATTATCAGATTACGGAAATCCTGATTTCGACCAGGATTTAAAGCTTGTCAACTATAAACGTGCAATTGGTCTGCAGAAACCTAAAACAAGACGTTATATCTCTGATATAAATTTGCTGTGACAACGTATTAAGGTTTAGCAAATACAATTAATTGCTCTCTCTATATATATATCAAAATATTAAAGCACGTTAATATGGGAACATTGCTTTTTTGAATTGATTTATTGTGTGCGACATACTTGATACCCTGATCTCNATATATATATATATCAACATATTAAAGCACGTTAATATGGGAACTTTTTTAATTGATACATTGTGTGCGACATACTTGATACCCTGATCTCGGCCCGTTACAGGTGCGATTAGTTGGCAGTGATCAAGTGTAGCAAAAATGCTGCCAGTCACCTAACTGTTTTCTGGGTGGCTTGTTACCCCAAATCCGGAAAATGATTGTCGTAAAACCATTGTCGTAATAGCAACCTGGAAGTTGATCTCCCTGTACAGTCGACATAGACTTTGCCCGTATTATGGAATCGCCCAATAATTTTCGGGGTCGACAGTAATGTATCTCTTTCTCTCTCTCTCTCTCTCTCTCTCTGAATGTAGCTAACGCTTGGTTAACATCGTGATGACCACATATACACTAACACACACTCTACGAAAGGAAGGGGAATTATTTTATCACCATTGGCTGGTTCAAGGGAATCTTGATTATATTGTCTGTACGGATCATTGCGATACGTGCAGCAGCTTGGAGACCCTGGGCTTCAAACCCGTGGTTCGGTAGTAGGACTTGGATCATTGAGATACCGTTTGAACGCGAACTTCATTATTAGAGGTCTTTTAAGTCACTGAGTGAGACTAAGGAACCTGTCTTTTGCCCTCGTTACGTGCATAGTGTGTCATGCATAGGGTTTCGTTCATGGTGTTTCATGCATAGGGTTTCATGCATGGGGTTATGCATGGTGTTTCGCGCAAAGTGTTTCATGCATAGGGTTTCGTGCATGGTGTTTCGTGCATAGTGTTGTATGCATATGGTTTCATGCATAGGGTTATGCATGGTGTTTTGTGAATAGTGTTTTATGCATAGGGTTTCATGCATGGTGTATTGTGCATAGTGTTTCATGCATAGGATTTTATGCATGGTGTTTCATGACTAGGGTTTTATGCATATGGTTTCATCCATAGTGTTTCATGCATAGGATTATGCATGGTGTTTCGTGCATAGTTATTCCTGCATAGGGTTATGCATGGTGTTTCGTGCGTAGTGTTTCATGCATATGGTTTCATGCATGCGATTTAGAGTGTGCGGTTTTGTGTATGATGTTTGCGATAAAGGTTTTAATGCCTATAATTTTGGAGTATAATGTGAGTTCATACTAACAGTTTTCATGGTAAAAGGTTCGAACTTGAGGGTTCCTGGTCGCGTTTCATCAGAGCGAGATCAGGGCTGTAGTTTGAGGAGATAGGTTTTGATAATAATTGTTCTGTTATGTTTTTAATCAATTAGGCAAGGTAGCCACGAGGAAAATTCATTAAAACCATTCTGTAAGTTTCGTCCGGTAAGCTAACCGTTACTAGCTACTATATATAAGGGACAGATCGTTACACAAGTTAATGGAAAACGATCTTACCACACAAGTTTATCGATCTCTTTGACAGTGGTTTGCGAAATGTGGCAATCATATAAATCAATAACGACTAACCAGGCGCGGATATATTATAAAATTAAATTTGAGATAAAATGTTTGTAAGACAATCAACTCAATCAATCGATGTATATAATTCTCTCACACAAACGTAACTGTCTCAAGCACCCGTCAATTACAGTTTTGTTCTAAAATAAAATCTATGAAGGCAATAACCTATTACTGCGTTATAATATGAGAATGATTTGTTCTGTATATATTTTATGAAAAATAGGTTGCAAGCGTTGCTCTGATTATTGCTAACTCTATTAGCATAAAGTATTCGCTCGAACTGTGTCGTTAGAATATTTTGTATTGTTCGTGCCCTCAGTTCACGATATTAATGATGAAATAACAGTGGACTATTCTTTTATAAATTTAAATCGACACCAGTGCGAAAACAATGAGACGTTTTACGACAATATATCACTATTATTAACATCAGTGGTGACGTTATGGTATTTTTAACTTTAAAATTAAGATTAAATATAGTGTTGATGCATGTCAGGTCACTGTTCATCCTAGTTCATAATTAAAATGAAAGAATGATTTACAGCTGGAAAGTTAATATTGAAAAATTAACAAAAATCATTTACACTCCTAAGTAGTGTTGGACCAGGGCGACCAAAAGACAATGTTATCTTGGTGCACACGTAATAAAACATCTCCAGAGTGTATTTTTAGAAGGTATCCGATTCAGTGCTAATAATTCAATTGTCATCGTGTTTGAAGGCTACCTTTATAAATCAATTACGATGGTATTTCGGAATAAAAAGAGAAGACAACAATTATACCTATAATTAATCCTTTTCATAACACTCTTCCACCGCATCTTTTTGACAGTTTAACACTTAGTTTAATCTTTTTGTTCATCTTTTTTACGCAAACATATGTGCGTTTCCATCGCGACCTTTTGTGGCATTTTTTTTTTAATTTATACAATCCTAAACGCATTGTATTTATGTTATTGTATTCCTTGTTTCTGATGGGGTCAAGATGATTCAAACCAAACCGGTTCGTTATTGGTTGGACCAGTTTAATAAGCCAAACAAATTTATGATTAAATCCACGGAAAATATTCATTGAATAAAAAAAAAGAAAAAAAGGAAAGTTTGTTTGCGCAGCGCTTGTATAAATAGTAATGTTCTTATTTTACTGAGAAAATAGTTCACGGTATTTCCTGAAAGAAAAAAAAACATATTCTCTATTTGTAAAACGAAATCCATAGATAATTAATCGAGTAATTATACCAAATTTGACTGTTGCGTTAGAAATGCAACCATGTGTATATCTGTACGAAATCACCTGGCATTCCAAAGACCAAAGTAGGCCTTTCACACACAATCAAATGCATTATAACGTTATCGTTATGATAACAGATCTGTTACATGACAGGTACATTTTCAGATGATGACATGTATTGTATTGATATTGTGTTTATGAGAAAGGTTTTGGCTGCTACATCATGACCTGTTTAGCTTAAAATGCTACTGTAACACTATATTATGTACTAACATGCGATTATAAAGCAACGCTTTACGATTCTTTTCCCACACTTGTCTAGTTTTCTCTCATACATTGGACTATTTTTTTTAAACATATAATATACTTATGGGTATGCTATTAAACAGCATTTATTGATGATAAAGTACGTATTAAAAATTAATGTGACATTTACTTTCACAACAATATATCAAATCGGTATTACGTTGAACTGCAATACATACTATTTTTTAAGAAATAAAGGAACAACCAATAATAGACTGAGATCCATACTGTATCTGACAGAGAAATTGCAAAGACGTTCTGAGCAACATGGTTAAATTTCAGTTAGAAAACAAAGGCAACGACTTTTGTTAATGACCTGTCCGACAATATTGAATTAGCAGACAACGGAAATCCTGACCTCAATCAGAATTTAAAATTTGTCAGAATTTAAATGAATTTGCGCAATTTGTCTCCATACATGTAGAATCAGAAGATCACGTTCTCAGATAATATAGAAAATGTCAAGTATGATGACCGTTAAATGCAGTAATTACATATTACAAAAGTACATAATGCCACGATATGATCAATAATTATAATACAAACTCGTTAAGTTTAATTTGATTTATCATATTGCCATATTTAATGAGGAATAATTAAACACCTCTGGATAGGTTTGACCTTTGTTTCGTGGGTTTGTGTCCTGTTTTCTTAGAGGCTGTAGTAAACATAACAGTATTTGAATATTATTTATTAACATGTGCCTGTGATCTGCATGACCTTTTTGCATATTTTCTATTTTGTGAACCTGTTATTAATTAAATTGTCCAAATATAGAAGGCATCACTAATAACTTGTCAAGGGACTTTTTCTCGTTAGTTTATCATGTAATTCATTCGCAGAGAATAAAAGCGATTATCGTGTGATAAATCCTAGCGGAATAAAAGTCCAAGGCAATTTGACATTGTTCGATTGCAAATTGTCAATATTCAACAGTTAATTTGACTAGCAGTCGGGACAACTCATTTGTGAAAACAGCGTTGTTGTTTTCCCGAGAGTATCACAACAACCACTCTGATTTCTCAACAGATTACCAAATCTCGTCGTGCCATTGTAATCATTATGGTTTGATTATACAAACAACACATGTGTTACTGATGTATGTGCAAGATAACATGGGACCTGTACATTGCGGTCAAAACTCCTAGAGCATTATGGTGACATCAACATGCAACATCTACTTGTGTAGTTCTGGACTCAGAAGTGCCAGGTTCTCATTCATTTGTTTCATAAATGAAATTACGTGTTTATGGAGTGCGAATATCATTACCCACTTGACCGACGAAAGTTACGCGAGAAGATTTATTCAATTACATTGCGTGTTTGTATATAGATATATAAAATTATAATAGTTAATTTGTCTTCAATTATCAACGCATACATAATTTACGGTAGTTTAATGCGTTATTTATATACTCGATACACTTCAGTGATTTCTCGATGACGTACTTTGTCGATCGAGTATATTCAAGACGGGTTAAAATACATCAGTATTGACTACCGGCACAGTATTAAAAGGCGAATAGTTTAGTGGTGTTATATTCGTCACACTAACCTGAATATCGCGAATTCGATTTCCCAACATTTAAACTTTGTTTAATTGAGAAATTATATAAGTATTGTGTTTGTTTATTTGTAAACATATGTTATTATGTTATTATGGTTATTTTTCAGTTCTCTTTGTGTACGTTTCACAAATTCACAAAAAGCCAACAAACAAGTTATCGCTACATGTACAAACGTTTTGCTTATTTGCCAAAGAAATGCATAAGGGATTGTATTGTCATTGACTTAAACACTATAACACTATACTCTTAACCATCACGTATGTGCTCCTTTTTTCTATAATACGATCATATCAATCACTGAATCACCCACTGTTATTTAAGAGAAATCTCACTTCTATAAGGCCAAACTTAAGGACAAGCTGATGTTCGTAGTTCATTTGAACGAAACAACAAAAAAAAAATAGCATGCTGATCAGGCCAAACATGTATAAGCTAGTAAATGTAATAAATCATTGTTATACACATCCCATGAGCACAATATAAGACAGAACAATCGAAGGTAAATAAAAGGGGAAAATACACAAGGGTCGTATACATACTCTCTTAAATATACATTTCTTTTTGTATTCTTATCTTGGAAATTAAATTGAATAAAAACGTAAATAAGCATAGTAACGCTTAACAAAAGACTTCTTCAGAGTATTAAGTTGTTTTTGTTCAATTGTTGAAAGCAAAAAAACTGTTCTGTTCAGAGATCGCTGTAAATCGTGATCTGGGCCCGTATTCACCAACCCATTCCTTTTTTGAATAAAGATTAGACTTAGAACCAACAAAAATACGACTAGCGTTTGAATACATACAGGCAACCAATGATGTTTATGTCCGTACAAGAATGTTCTTCATGAAGAATGAATGAGATACAGACAGTTAATATCAAGTTTGACTAAAGGCTAAAGCAATTCTTAAACTGATCCAATTTAAAGAACAGTCTTTATTCTCAGACTTAAGTCTAAGAATTGTTTGGTGAATACGGGCCCTGCTAAAATCTGAAAATGACCTTGATCGCGTGGCGACATATGATCCCGTGTTTAAATGGTTAGTGTCGTAAATTGTTCATATTTCCAGTAAAATTAAGCCAGCCTTGATTTCAATGTACAATTTACATGATTATACAAATGTGTGCAATTACAAAATTGAATTATTATTTTCGATTTCCTTTATGCAAACACAAGCACCAATAAATATAGGATCTTGCATGAGTGGTCGTTTTGTATTGAATTTATTAAACGAGTCATCTAAATGAAGATAAAAACGAGGCTTGCCGAGTTTTTATTTTCATTTAGATGACGAGTTTAATAAATTCAATACAAAACGACCACTAATGCAAGATTCTATTTATAACATGACCAACAAAATGCTTAAAAACACACATGTATTCCCCTCCGTGATATATAGAGGAAAGGTCGATATCTATAACGAAGCAGTAATGCGGTCATTGTGTGTACCTGAGCATGAGAAGTAGTTCTGGACGAATAAGCCTACATGGTTGTGTAACTATAAGCTGCACTCCGCAGTAAAAAAAAAAGTGCATTGTGGGTAAGCAAGTTGCGGTTGTAAATGCATTGTCTTTGACAGCGCGTGTGAATATCTTTTAAGTGATTCGGCTAATTTGCATAGTTATATAACTAGTGAAATAACACGCGTGTAATAAACAAAATTGAACATTACGTTATTTCACTCCTGGAGCGTAAGTCATGTTATAATACTATCTTATATGTGATATAGCATGTCAATCAGATAATTATAGTAACGCCGAATACAACACAATCTATTAAAAATGTATGGTGCTTTGGCCAGAGACAATGGCTCATGATTATTATGAGGATCAGACACGAGTTGTATTTCATAACATATCATATAAAATTGTTTCTAGAATTGTGTAAGTAAGCGAACATTTGGCGAGCGTATTTACTAAGTTACGAGTTGAATAAGAAATGTATGCAATGCAAACGAATGGAGATAATTTGTTAACGAAAGTAATTTGACGCCTACGACGCTTTCAGTTATCAATTAATTTCGTCAATTATTGCTTTCAATTTAATACGGAATATCGTATGGTTAATCCAGTATTTGGCCGTTACATCGAAAGGTTAAACCCCGCAACCCATTCTCGCGTATTATATTCATGTTTAGTGGCACCCCTCTGTCGCTTCAGTGCATTGAACCAATCAGCGGCGATAAATAAGCAAAAGTAGAGCAAACAGTACCGTACACCATTGATCAATAAGTTGAGGGAAAATGTAAAATTTCGTGATAGTTAAAGGAGCCAGATTTTTTTTACTAAGCATTTAACCAAAAGACCTGGTTCTAGAGCACGATATATCATTTTATTATGATTATCCTGAATGTCTTGTATTCTAGTTTCTTGTTCGAAAATCCATTGACGACAGACTGCATGATAAAGTATCAGACATTAAGAAAAATATTCACGTGTACGCAGAAGCATATGCAGATATTGGAAAATATGAATGTGTTTAAATGGACAATTTCAATATATTATTTGACGCAAACATTTTGTTTGCAAACAATTAATGGGTGATCAAGCGTACTGCGTACTCGTGCTATGGTTGGCATATTGCACATACTTATATAATTTATAATAAAATATTGATAACTCAAAATACCGCTCATAATTGCATTGAAAAAGTATAAAAATGCTATTATGCGCAAAGCGTTTTATTGTGTAGATCTTCCACAAGCAACACCCATTCCGATATCGGACGTGATCGTATTAATGGGTCTGTATGCAGGAGTGCGTATGAAAATTAGACAAAATGGCTAGGCATTCTACTATAATTGCCGGATTGATTTTTATAACGATCTTACATTCCATGTGATGTCGGAGTAGCCTTCCCTGAAACTATAATCAGCAAAGAAAAGGTTCTTGTTTAAATGCGTCTATTCAATCGCATTGTCTGATAAGACGTACATACTCAGAAGAAATATGTATATATTTTTTACTTAAAAATGTATAAGTATGTTGTTGTTATTATTGATAAAGCACAAGTCATCACAAAGCGTGTCAATTTACATACAAATAGGTTATCCTTTACATAACTGAAATTTTAAAACGTTGTCTTAAACGTATCAATTTATGAAGCTTATGTAAATACTACATAACATTGTATCAAATATTTACCTTTGTATCATGTTATACATCAGGAATATAAATACAACTTCATCGTGAAACGAACAGTGTTTTACAGAAATAAAGGTACAAACAATATTGTCATGTAATCCATATTGATCTGACAAACTAATTGCAAGACTTACGGAGTAAAATGATCTTCGAATTAGAAACAAAGGATAAGATTTATACAAAGAGCCTGTTTTGCAATACATTGAATTATCAAACTGAGGGATTCCTGATTAAACAAGGACTTACAAATTGTCAGATTAAAATGCGCAATTGGTCTTACAACATTTGCTGATTTTGACAATAAACTGAAACTGAAACTGAAACTGGTCTTACAACATTAAGCATCAGACGGTGACAATCTGATATGAATTTGATGCGACAGCATGTTAAATGTTACTAATAAAAAAACGTGATTTATTAAATTTGTATATCATTAAAAAAAAAATACAACACCTTGGCTTGAATTGGTAGTTGCAAACCTCTTTGACTATCCTGTAGAAATTGTTAGCAGCATTTCTATCAGTCAACACTTCTGATCGCTAGCAACTAATTATATTACATGTTCAATAACTTGGTAGTGTATAAAATCAAACATAAACATTTATATAAGATTGTATACACATGACACGATTATTTATAAGTCAACAGATGGTTGCATACAACTTAATAAGTATCAAAACAGATTGAAATCAGTCTCCTGGGTTGTTGTTTATTTTGAGCTTATTAATTACCTTTTCAATACCGATCAGTTTAATGTTAGGCTTGTTTTAACACAAGATAATGTAGCTTGATGGAAGGTTTTCTAAATATTTTGCAAATATGGTTTGTTGAATACGGTTTGTAAGTCGTACTTAATACATGTAAGTAATAGCTCTTATGTAGTTCGTAATGTCCTAATAATTTGCAACGGTAATCGATCTTTTTGTCAATGTTTTGCGTAATTTTGTTAACCTACGTACAAATGTACAAACAAACAGACTCAAATCAATTACCATATAACCTGTTTCCCTAAGGAGGATATAATACGCGATTCAAAACTTTGTCAAAATACTCATTTGGTAACATAGATTAATATTATTCTTATAAATAAAACACTTGCACGAAAAAAATCGATAACTGGCCCAGTCACATTTCAATTTTTAAGTTAACGTGTGTTCATATCACGTAGACAAATATGCAGTATTAAACAGGTGTATACATGCACGTGCCATGCGACAAGTGCAATATTTATGATGGCAATTCTAAATTATCGGCGTAGCAGTATATGCGTGTCCTTTTTTCATACACATAATTTCAAAACGTTATTCAAAATGACACGAAAGAAAGAGTTTTGGAGTACGTTTTTCCATATGTTTTTATATATTTTGATTCCATCGTATGTATTGATTTTATAGAACATTCATAAAAGTTGCTGTTAACTCTTAATTAAAAGCAAACCACACAATCAACTTGTTGCTGTAACATTATTTATCCATCTACCATACATATGAGATTATGCATGAAACATGATTTTAGTTGTTTTTATACTATATACTATCATAAAGGTAAATACAAGAAACTACTTCTACTTTCTACTTCAAGTGAATTATCTACATTTTATTAAGTGCTATTAAGTGAGAGTATTTGCTAATCTTACATATAATAACAGTGAAATTATAAACAAACAATTGTAAACTATAAACCATCACAAACTTTAATTGGAATCATAAAACCCGAAGGCTGAATTAAATACTTTCTTAAAGTCATTATCAGTTGTTAACACATATTTGTTATTATTGTCGACAATAAATAAATGCTTAAGCAAAATGGCTTTTAAATAAGAATATCAAACATGTTGTTAATGTGGAAAACAGTGGTCTTGGTAAATAGCTGTTGATGGAAAGCCTTCATGTCCACTTATACGTCAACACAAATTCAATGGGATTCTTCGATTGAATTCATTGACATATATTTACGTGCTAGTCATACACTAACTTCGCGTGTTATTGTTATCTCAAATTATTTACTTTAATGTTGTTTTACCAAAGCGTGAGGTAACTCCTAAAGTTGGATGTGATAATCGGTTTAACTGGTTGAATCGGAGAGGTTTAATACTTCTTTACACAACCAAGGACACTTAAGTTGTTCTGATAATGGTGTAACATTCTATTTATTATAGTCCTTTTTGCAAATTATCCATTAATGTTCACACAAGCTATGAAATAATTTTCAATATAAAGAAGTGAAACTCCAGCTGCTCCAGCAGTATTGCATTCCTTTTATACACATGTTCTTGGTCCTTTATTTATGGCAAGTGACCAATTGCAAAACAGTACGACACAATACGATACAACATACACATATTACGGTAAAATACAAAACAACATACACACATAGTAGAATAAAGCTGTGGTCACTAGAAGTTCACACTCATTTCCGTCGAATTCAGATAACTGACGAATCCGAATAAGCATTTATGTAAACGTTACTACTAAAAACGAAATCGCTAGGGGCGAATACGGTTTCTAGAAATCTGAATGCTTGGTACAACATATATTTGTTGAAGAAAAACGACATGTATATAATAAATACAGTTATACACTTTTTTGGCAAGCTTTGAGTGTTAAGGCAATGTATTTCCGTGTGTTTAAATTTGTAGCAAAACGATCATGGAGGCCGCCACCAGCTGACATATTTATGAGAAATTTTAATTATTAGATATTTTGTTAATAAATTGCAGGCTTTGACAAATAGTATAATGCTTATTTTTATTTTACGGTTTATTGAGAATATGCAATGTCAAATTGTGTAACTTTTTGAGATTATCATCGTTTGACAATGACCGTAAACATTCCATTCGAAAGAAATCAATACGTTATGAGATTGTTATTACTATACGGTTTATGTTATGTGCGAATACTTTGAAGGGAGTTGTGAATAGATTTTCGTATTATTAAAACTATCATTAATTAATTTGTGCTTTGTATGGGATTTAAATCGTGGTCTTTTGGGGGAAAACAATCTGCCTCTCTACCACTTCGGGTATAAGTATGTAAATAAACACTGGGATAATGTTCGTTTAGTATGTTTCCGCCGAATCGACCACTTATAGCCAACACGTAAGTATGAAAACAAACGATTTTGTCAACTGCATAATGTTTGAGTGTGCCTTAAACTTGCATTAATCCGGGATTTCGTTGATTACAATTCTGAACATATCGCAGACTACGGTGTGCTTACAAACAAACGTGTACGTCCCCCATATTTTCTATAAATGTTTCCTCATTATCAGTAAAATCAAACTGCTTGTACTTTATATAATGTCCATAAACGCTGGAAACCACTTCCGTTTTGCGTGATCACGATGTACATAAGGTAGGGATTCCTAAGTTTCCTGATCGCCAATGATGTGTTGCAAAGTGCAACATTAATAAGCAAATCTTATAAGTGTTTCTTTCGTTGATTCAGCAGCGTGTTTATAGTGATTCAATTGTGATTGCGCTGTTCGCCAATGGAATCGGATAATGCCATTAGTCAGTGTCATACAACTGCCATTTTTAGACGCCTTCCACAAATGAAACTAAAATGTTAAGATGTTAAGATTCCCGTTATCAAATGTCATCATGCACGTTGGATTTTAGCACAATTTTTTCCTGGTAAAGTGCGTTCGAGTTGGTTGTAAAGTGCATGATAAGCCGGTATAGCTTCGCCTCAAATATAAAGACTTACATAATTTCAATGGTAATTAATTAATTATTCCACGAGTAAACAATGAAAGGTCATCTTCATCTTTATTTATTAGCACCGGGTTGAATATTGAAAACACATGTTTGTGTGTTTATGAATCTACTGCGTTAGCTTTTGAAACTTTTCAAGCTTGCGTTTTGGGTTTATAGTGGCATCACCATATAAGTTCCACTTTGTAAATATCAAACACCAAACAGTTGTGTATTCTTGTAGATATGTATACAACTTACAACTATACACTGTGTTTATTTGTTTACCTACATAGCTTATATTTAATATATATTTTCTGAAGGAGAATAAACAACAGCCCCCTAATTTTGTTGTAAAATGTGTTGCCGTTCAAGTTAAACCAACTTATACGGCAAGCACACCATAATTAAACGTAATTGGCACATAGTTGATTTTGGAATTTCTCTTTATAAGCATTTCCATTTCATCTGCTTTAATATCATAACTAAATAATACTATATAAAAACATAAGTCGGAATTAGTAAGTTTAAACATTGCATTCATGTCTCTGCGACACACACTTCAATTAAATAATGCGGCATTACCAATACACTTTTATACGGGCTGCTAAGCTTAGATAATACTGATCATACATATTGATTTGTGGTTAGCCGAAATAATTAAAAAAGAAAAAGTATGCTACATAAACTTTGCAGGGCCTAATCTGCTGATAGCAGTTGAAGTTGCTCGTTGTTGGCCTTAGCTGATGAATGATGGGTGACAAGCGTCGGATATACGAAGACAGGCCGGCCTTCTAGTAGTATTGGATTTAGTTTAAAGACTGGTCAGGCAGTGGAATTGGATTTGCTTCGTCTTAAACTGGAACACAGAGTAAAACATATATTACATTAAATAAGAAAATGATGTTGTGTCAATATGTTACTGACTAGCATAGTTAAATAACATTTTAAAGTGATGTTTGTTAATACCGTTCACCAAAGGATTCTGCATCGGCATTGTACTGAGGCTGATAATGTGCGGACATTTTAAGGTTTTGTCGTATATTTCTTAGAACAATGTTGCAAACACAATAATAATATTATATAATACCAGGCGGGATGCGTTCGAATTTATACGCAATAGGAAACCTACACTCAATTCGTATAAAACACTTGTATGTTAAAATAAAGTCGTAGCTTTCAGGAAATACACATATTTTAAATACTGCAACACAACGATAATTCACACCTGTAACCTTTGTCTCTTCTCTATAATGAGTATTTGATACTATCGAAGGCAATGGTACCGTTGCAAGAATACAATACAATGTCTTTATAAATCAATAGTCATACCTTTCGTGAAGCGTTTGTCTACGCCCTTTTGAAGAACATTCGTCACTTTGAATCTGCAGAAATAATTCCGAACGTTTATGATTCTTTCCAGAAAATTTTAATGAATTAATTCTCTGAGGCATTAGGAAAGACTCCGTTTTAGCCACTTTCATGATTGCGGATATGTTAATTGGTGTGAAATTGCGACAATCTGTCGATTGCGATTTGTCCTTTATACAGCTACAATGTTGCTCTTCACCCCATTCGTTATTATCTTGATTTCCATGGAGATGACGCACCTTTACGTACACACCATTGTTTTTAGAGAAGAACTCATTTGTGTTTAAGTAGACTTGACACACGCAACCTAAATCACGCCGTTTCCCTATAGGCAACACATCCGGCATTGCGGACTGAGTAAGACTCTTATCAGCGAGTATTTCATCCGGTTGACATTCACTTAGCTTGTTCTTCTTCTGTGTACAATCCGAGGAGAGACGATGACCATTTTCCAAAATTAATGGTATGTCAGGCTTGTTAACGTTTCTTGGTTCGGAATTGCGAGCATGTGTATTGTTTGGGTTGTAAAAACAACGGACTATACTGGAAAATGCAATCACCTTCTTCTTTAGAGCGACAAACAAGGAACGTCTAAGCAATATATAAAGCCAAGGATCGAGGGTTTGGTTCAAACTGGCAAGTCGTACCGCAGCAAGGTCGAGTAGAAGGTGATGTTGTCCAGTAATTAGTGTAGACATGATGTGCACCTAAAATTAAATACATTAAATTAATTTCTAGGAATTAATAATATATAATCTATCTATAAGTGTCTGAAAATGAAAAGAGAGGACATCACGTGCATTCCTAAGCACATTCTCATACAATTGTGTTTGCCGTAGGGCGGCTGTTTTAATTAGGTGTACTTTAACAAAGGTTAGCCAAAGTACAAATCTGAGGACTTTCGGCGAAATAGAATGTTAATAGTCCTTAATAGTCCTATAAAGAGAGTTGTAGCCATGTTAATTTCGATATACGTATTGCTAGGGCGAGAATGACACATAAGGGGATTTAGATTCATTAATATTTTTTTTATAACGGATGCACAATCCAGGAGTGAACAAAGCTCATGATGAGGTTTTGTGCTTAAAAATTAAAAATACTTTACCCCCACGAACTTGTTTCCAAGCGGTACTTTACTTCTTAACCCGAAGCTGTAAAGGGTATTGGAGATGTGTCAAGAGTATTTTCGGAGCTTCAGGTAAATGTAAGCGTTATAATGTTGTTTTATCCAATCATATAAATAGTGAAGTATAAACATGGGAAAGTAACTATCGTAAATAACTTGAATTGCCCAATTACGCATTAAGAAAATTGTTTTCATAAGAGAGATTAATTGTTGACCAGTACCCCGTGTAAAATTCTCTTAAAACACTATAACGCCCTACTTTCATATTGTAATGATAATTGCAGACGTTTAATAGGTATGAACTAAAATATCCGTCTTTTCTAGAGCTATGTTTGAAAATGAAAACGTTGAACAAGCTTACCAATTGGAACAAGCTGAATTGTTTAAGATTTTGATATTCTTGTTTCAAGATTAACACACCCATTTATATGAACGATTATGGTATACAAATAAATAAACGACATTTAAACAAATGATGCTTGTTTTTTTATTTTACTTTTTTACAATGTACCTCTACTTTTACAGCATAATATAATTACCCAGCACGTTCTGAATATTGTAATAATGTGTACACAGGAGTGGCCGAGCACGTTATATTAAACACGTTAAACGTGTTACTTTGTTTACAACATTTCATATCATTTGAAGAAAATCACACACACTTAACAAAGAAAACATGTTTATGTGCCTTGCCAACGGAAAATCAATGTACAAAATACGCACATGTGGTGTGAAATAATCTAGATAGCACATTAACTGTGCGATCTCTGTTATACATCTGATAAAATAAGACTTCCGTGTACACAGAACTCGTATTCGGCAGTGTAAACATGTATGAGAAACACTATTGAGCTCGACTCGATGGCAGTGTAAACATATATGAGAAACACTATTGAGCTCGACTCGATGGCAGTGTAAACATGTATGAGAAACACTGTTGAGCTCGACTCGATGGCAGTGTAAACATGTATGAGAAACACTATTGAGCTCGACTCGATGGCAGTGTAAACATGTATGAGAAACACTATTGAGCTCGACTCGATACATTTGCTTTTCAGAGTTGCAAAATATTAAACATGTAGTTGGATTAATTTGTTTTCTTTAAAAGAGCCAAATCATGTTACGATCCTCTTCAATCAACACTTCTTGGCGCTAGCGTGGAGTTAAATATATAGATACAATCAAATGACTGATGCTATTTATTCAAAGGAAATACTTATGTTCATATTAACTTACATTAAATGCATTCAGCGATTAACATAAATTAAAGGGGGAATCAAATCTTCGGGATCAAAAACTCGAGAAGGGTAGTAATAAATAGTTGTTGAACTTAGGCGAAGCTAGCATTGCATAGCCAAACTAGTGATTATTTTGCTCGGTTGCAAAAACGTACCATGAATGGTGCCCAGCATATGGTGAATACAGAAGTAAGTGCACACAAGAACACTATCATGTGGATTTCCAGGTCTCGTGATCGCTTCTTCATATGTCGTGAGACTGATACCAGAACCTCCTGTTCGGTTAAGGTCATGTGTGACGTCACAGCACTTTCCCTTCTGTTCGGCGTATATCTTCGTTTAATTCGAGTCCTCGCTAAGGTATATACCACGTGGGCGTTGCAGGTTATCATGGCGAGTATAAGAAGTAGGTTGATACTTGCGTAGATATATCCATAAACCTTTTCAGCAATATTTGAGGAATGAATATCAAAAAAGCACCAGGTACCTGGATATTGTTTGTCAAATTTCCCGAAACCTATAAACGGTAAAATACCGTATGCGCAAACAAAGAGCCACAATGCTAATATGCATCCCTTCGCGATTCCCGGTGTACAGCGACTTGAATAAAAGAACACGAATCGTAATGCTAGAAATCTTTCAAAAGCCATTGCGCATATAATGAACGGTGTGGCCATTCCAAAGCATGCCATAGTGAGTCCGTGCAGGCGACAATGCACGTCACCGCCAACCCATTGTCGATTGTTAAAATACGCAGCCAAAACGGAAGGCGTGGTAAACAATATCCCCAGCAAATCCGTCCACACGAGTCCTTTGATGAGGTGGTAAAATTTGATAGTTCTTACATCGTTGCGTCTTCTGTAAAGGATGACGAGAGCCAAGATGTTCCCACCTACACCCGCAAGGAACATCAATACTGGTGAAACGATCGTTGCACCGGCGGCGTTTGATGATGTGTCGTTGCTGTTAATCAGAAAACTGTCATTGTACGCCATCTCGTATTCATTGAGCAACATTGTCCTGCAAATAACAGACATTGAACATCAACGGCATGAAGTACTTGTACTGGAAAGTAATTTGTAAAAAAGAAATAAGTGTATTATTATAAATTAATATTTGGTAAAATTGCCATAATCTGTACTAACACTGTTGTTGTCGTTTTGATAATACTGGTTCAATCAAAATTATAAATGGTTTGCAAAATTAATTCATACGCGGGAGTAACAGTTTAGTCCATTGAAAATATAACTCAATAGTAGGAAATTCTTGTTTGTATTGTTTTGCATCACGCTCACACTATAAGACATATTGCTTAAACACTCTTGTTTTCTAAATGTATTAAGTATAAATACATGTTATGGTAAGTTCGTTATGTATTGGGTAAGTTAAAACAGCGTATTTTCTGATAAATGTTATGTTGTTATAATGATACTCTTCATTTTATATGGTTGTTATATTAAATAAATTATCTTTACATAACGGTTGATGTCAAGAACATAACCAACTATGATTCTATGAAGACGACGATATTTGTGAAATGTAAATTGGTAATGCTGCGTTCCAACTATCACTAATAATAAAAGTAATAATAATAGTATTATCAATTAATAATAATAATAATAATAATAATAATAATTTAATAATAATAATAATAATAATAATAATAATAATAATAATAATAATAATAATAATAATAATAATAATAATAATAATAATAATAATAATAATAATAATAATAATAATAAATGATAAACAATTGTATAATCTTACATAATTTGATAAATGACGAATGCGGCGTATTTCCAGTGAAAATGTGTTGGTCATCCAAGCACAGTAACAATTAGGAATTATCCGATGAAACTCATTTCCCAATCCAAAATCATGCAGTAATAAAATCTTCCAGCTATCTGTCGTTGGTCCGTAACTATACACATTTATAATGGAACGTTTTGCGTTCACAATTTTCCAATACGACTGACTCGATAGTTTTCTTTCTGCTTGAATACTGCAAAAGTTTCTTTTCACGAATGTAAAGCTTTGCTTTGCGAATGTGCGATCAGTGTTTGTGTTGTTTATCTTATATAACGAATAATTACGTTCGATGATTTACAAGTGCTTCTTAATTTTAGCACGACATGCAGTTCATCGTTAAATTTGTATGAAGTACAGTATGAAGCTGTTAATTAAAGAAGAAACTACACACACCTTTTTACATTTATCATTGTGAACTGTAACATGACATCAATTAACGAACATATCCAATTGTTTATGTCAAAAGACGTTTATAATCATATTGTTAAATGGACTTTTTCACACATCTTGGCAATTTTTGAAGTTCGTAATTAAATGTTCTAAACTTATAAATGTAGACATCGGAACAATAGAGCTCCAGTATTATAACATGAACATATGATTTAAGAATGAACCACTGACTAGTGGCCTATGCCACTCGGATAACCAGGCTGTTCTTTATCGCCATGCATGTTATACTTGACATAAGCAATCCACGTATACATCGCAAAGAAACAAAAGCAAACTATTTGATCTATTCGTTACAGTTTTTAACAATTTCGAATGACGAATAGTCATGTTTACCCACGAAAGTGTTTTATTATTCTACGTCATTAGTGTTATTTCGCTTACCGATATACATTGTTGTTGTTTTTTCGTTAATTGAAACTATGGCAAAATGTTGGAAACTTTTCATTTGTTAAATCTTTGAACAAGTTCCTTTAAATGCAACTTTTTATGACTCATTAAAGTGACGGATGGACTGTTATTCTCTGATGTTGTGAATTTGTTAAAGTAATGGACATACAAAGTACTCGACCGAAACGTAAAACAAACTTAATTTCCGATGTCGTTATAATTCGTGGTTGCTATAAGTTTCTGTGTTGTTTCCAAAAATATCCCTTATAACACCGTCCATTGTGGGCATTTACAAATCTGATAACGTACTGTGTACTTTAAACAAAAAATAAATTATTATTTAAAAATTAACAGTAATAAAATATGTGTGTGTGTTATAAAATATTTAATTGTCTGAATACACGCACAATATGTATTTGTTTTTGATTCGATTATGAAAGAGAACATTTACAATTATCGTGATCTAATTCACTATTGCTCTAGACTTCGTGCGATAAAATATTCGTTCATATATTTCGGTCAGAATCGTTAACATATAGACACGCATTTTAACGAACATCCACATATTTCCCCACGAAACAGTCGTATCTTAACCAATTCAATAGGTCACACACGCATCAACGCGAACACATTCAACGTTGTATAGCTTACATAGACTTATCGGAACGAATTGTGCTCAAGTGCCTTTCGCTAATACACGCAAGTTCACACCGGGGATGTTCGTAAATGTGTGATGGAGAACAATAATTTTATCAAATACAATTTATAATTGGCGAGCTCGAACGAGTGCGTCCGATGCCCAGTCTGAGACCATGCTCTTGTTCAAGAAGTATAATTTACTGATATGTTTCAAGGATAGAAAGGGAATAATTTATGTGTCTACAAGATTCGTTTGCAAGCTTATTATACCGTTCAAGGAACAATAAACACCATTATGCAGTTAAAGTATGCATACACAATGAAGTAAAATATGTAATGTTATTTAATGTTTTAATTTCGTAGCAATTGAATCCAACACATCTTACTCGTGTTGTTACCAGCAGTTTTGATTTTGTTATCATAAACTATTCATACAAATTTGAACTAACATTTATGTGTAACCTGTTGATACATAATTAAGTGTATTAACTAATAAGCTTGGGTAGGCTTATAATCACTGCTATTTAAGAATGTGAAAGTACAAAGTTGATTCATTTAAGAGTCTTCTCTCGCGAGAACCCGCCAATAATCAGTTGAGCCACCATTCCAATTACATATTTGCTCAGTCCATAATGCCGGGGATGTTGTCACGAGTTCCGAGTTATACTCGAACTTTCCAACTCCATGTTCATGGGTAAACCAAATAATAATCAATATGTCGCAATTGCGGTGATACAGACGACGGACGCATCATGTTATTACTTCACTTGACCAGTAGCAACTATTTGCACCGGACCACATTTTCCAGATCTCAAAGGCAGAAGTCTTCACCGGAACGGCAAAATTGTATACGTAAAAGACACAGACTCTGGAGTACATGGTGCACATTTGCTGGTTATCCAACTTGGGCTCCATTCTATGTCAACAAATATTATCAGAAAGTTTGGTGAAGATTCAATGAAAGCTGTATGACTAAGAGACCGCCCGCCCATCCGCTAAGTGAATTCCGAAAATATTCCCCGTATGGAGACGGTTGTATAAATAAAACATTAATATACATTCTGTATAACAGAAATCACTAGATAGAAAATGTATACAAATATAATATCTATTTTGTATTGGGTTTCAATAATAATAAGTCACACGCCCCTGAAATAAGCGTTGGGGCTACACACTTGAAATTCATCTAAGGGTACAATGACATTTAACTTATAATAAGGACAAAGTTGAACTTATTATTCGGAAAGCGTAAATCTAGCTTTAGTCGATACAGGTGTTGCCATCGTTCACTAGATCATCGCGTCACACGGAGTTAACTCAAGTTTCTATTTGAGTAAGGTTATTAGGTGACCCTTATATAAAACTAGTTCTTGTTTTTTTGTTGAAAATATTTAGGCAGGCATACATATACAGTTGACCTTTGAAAAAAGCTTCAATGTCTTCAAAGTATAAAACCGAAGATAAACCTTCGTTTTATGAAGCAAATCAGATGAGATCGTGCTTCGCTGAAAAGGCTTCTTTATTGACATTCCCAATCGCCTATTTGTATTTATAATGTTTCTCCAATGTTTTGCTGTCTGTGATGACTGAATTTATGGCAATGAACTGAGCTACTCTAAGAGCAATTCTAACAACAACATCTGGTACCCCCAGTGTATGAATTCGATAAAACAAGAAATGTAAACACTCAAATATCATAATTTTTGCTCAAAATGCAATAAATCATTTTGAGAAACTTGTATCGTTTATTTTGTGATGCCTTTTACAATGTTATAAAGCATACTATTTGGTTTGAAACTTACACCTGAACCCCATCTTAAACGGCGCAAGTAAATTGGGAGTCGAGTTTTTGTTTCTTTAAAACGCATTTGGCCACTCAAGACAAAATTGCACATGCACGTTGTATTAGAACACGCTGTCGCCATTAAAACACATCGAGTGTCCATTTCCTTTTATACCACAGGCATTTCCTATGAGTTAATGTAAACGATCATACACATATGAATGCATGACTGTAAACGTGCAAACGTTGTTAAAATAAATATTGAAATGCCAGTTTTGGCTAAAATAATAAATGATGACCAACTACTCTGTTATGTTACCCTCGGACCACAAATCGTTCGGTCGCCACTCGGAAGTATCTTGGACGAATAATAAGGTCGCCGTGGCGTAGTGGATATGGTGTCCGCCTAGAGAGCGGGAGGTTGTGGGTTCGATCCCCACTGTGGGAGCGTTCTTTAGATCTCCCCCATAGACACCAAGGACTGGTTCTAGTCCCAGGAAACGGACTCGAGAGTGTTTCAAATAAGCCTTAGGCTTTCGATGCAATTGGCCTAAAATAAATAGGTTTAAAATAAACTAAATATCTTGGACCGTAGATTCTTCATAATTCTCAAAAACCCTTATCTGACCCCATACCCAAATCATACAAAATACGAATTCATCCCTAAATTGTATCTGTATCGTGTATAAGTACCTGATACAGCCCAAATTTGCACCATACGAAACCTTAATATTCGCAATTAACGGAAACTTGTGCATGAACGTATAAGAATAAATCAACAATAATAAAGTATACTTATCAGTAGTAATGCAAATAGCTACGCAGATAAAGCTTAAGTAATATACATAACAATAAGTCGTGTTAGGAGTTTTCTTTTACCAAGTTAATATGATTTTATGGAAATATTTTAAAAGTTATATATTGGACAGCATCTACTTTAGAAGTTATTGAAAGGCAAGTTGTTTTTTCATTTCTCAGTAAAATGCAACAGCAATTCTAATATCAATTAGCATGCACATGCACAATAAGTTTATAAAAATAATTTCATTATTATTGAGCGCTATCAGAATGAAAAAGGGACGCGAGCTCGACAGACACTCGTACTTTTTTTGCAACATCGGCCTTTGAATTGTATACTAGTCATTGCTATTTATACAGCGCTTATGAAGGCTTAATAGAAAAAGCCTTTTCGTTATGTGCATGGATGCAACATTCTGTCATTGACACGTAATAAGTAAGTGTGCTCATTAAATTATTTATTTCTAGCATTTATGTCGAAAATATTATTCATAATTGTGTTGATACTACTAAGGCAATACATTTGTAAATTGTAATCACCAATGTATGCAACTTATAAAACCACTGTTGTAAATTTGCATTTCCTAAACTAAGAAAATTTGCCAAATGAACTAGGCATTGAATTCTCCCGCTATATTATTATCTCAATAAATGTAGGTCAAAAGTGATCCTAGTCAGCTACGTCGATAGATATTCCCTTAAAATATTATAGAGAATGGTGGTTAGTATTAAGGCAGTGCTCGGTGCATTTACACGGATATCCGTCCGTCAGTTTGGGCAGGGTATTTAGTACATTTTGGACCAGCCTGATTTCTTATCTTTGTGTAACGTGATGCTTAGAAACAGTTAAACGAATATTCACATCTCGATTTTAATGAAAATAATTAATAATGAAAAGAAATTATTTGATAAAATGTATTGGTACATTTTCCAGTGTATATTTATTAGATTCCAAGATTATGTTCACATAAACTTATATGAATAATATAAAAATAATGTAAGAAAGACAAGCGCAAGTAAAATGATTTATAACGGACTCATACAGATACAAAACTTTGTATACTTATGTACATGTGGAAAATAATAAATGCTTGTTAAAATGGCTCACGAATCATTAACGTTCATATGTGAGTTTTTTTAAATCAAAACATCAATTTGCGTAACACAAATCGAGATTTATTAATAAAACAGGGCATTGTTTTGAATCAAAGCTTGTTTTTCAACGTTATTCTCTCATTGCAGTACTAGCTTCGATGAATCCGCGTACAATTTAATCAGAATCAGACAAATAGAGTCTTAACTGTTTAATTACTTGATGGGTCATGCCTTTTAATATACTTAAAGGCCGGTGCTTTGAAATCGAGAACGTTCGTTGGTTGCCTATTCGTTTTTAAAAAACAAGAAATAAATACAAAAGTACGACGTATTTATAATTAATATATACTTTTGGTTGCTTAACAAAAATACAGAAATCATGAATAAAATGATGCCAAATCAATTATGGTTGATATTGTTTCAAAGCTAAGAACCGACAAGAATATAATGTAATGATCCCGCTGTTGATTTGAACTTAAGTAGTGCTATCAACTTCAAAATTTAAGTTTATACACATAGGAAGACAATATTTCTCAAATAAGAATAACATTTGTCTTGAAACCATCGACATGAATGGTAGGATTGATGAGAATGGTATGATACGGCAGCAAATTCGTATTATGCATATTTGTATTCAATTACCCTATGATCTATACACACAAAACATACAACGTATTTCTTAAAACTTTCTTGTATTCGTTTATCAACATACTTTACTAAGCCATGTTTTGTCTGTCATTTTGTATTACTTTAGTATTTGAATTTCCTATTTTAACGGGTATCTTTTGTTTTATAATAATCTATTATGCATTCGGTTCCATAGATCCCAAAGTTTTGTTTAACTGACGTGTACGCACACTACTTACAAACATACGTTGACATTAGATGATGCAGCTAAAAAGGCATGTTGGGTATGATACTTGTACTTTTTGGAAAACATTCAGACTTCATTTATTAGGTTTTATTACACGGTGATTGTGCTTGCAAAAGTTCATAATTAAAACGTTAAGTCGAACATTTCTTCAATTAATTTCTTCAATTATTCAGAGGATTATCTCACCAGATGTGTTACTGTTTTGCACGGATTTACCAAACAATTCTGGTGACATAAGCCAAATGTGTTATTCATTCAAATATTAATTCCTCTGAATACTAGGAGCATAATGTAAAAAGGGTTGTTTCCACACTTTTCTAATCAATGCATTTGCGTAAGAAAGAATAAATACAAAATCTCTTAAAGGCTTTTGGGAAACCTCAGCTTCAAAAGATGAAATCGGGTATGACTTCAAACTATTACAATTAGATTCAATGTATTTGTCAATTTAATAAATGACATCCCCGATGTAATTTGATATTGTGTTTAAGGAAATACAAAAGTACGCCGTTTAGTCTTGAAACGTAGCACGAATGTTGATTTAACGTAGGTTTTTATATTTTTCAACAAGTCAATAAATTGACAGAAAATGCTTTGTCTGAAAAAAAATTGTATATAAGTAAATGATGTAACTATGATAAATATTATAATTTAAAGGTTCAATTCCAGTTGTTGTATCTATCGATTTATAAAATTATCAGCAGCTAAAAAAGATGGAATTGTATTTTGAAAAAAACAACAACACAAATAGCAAGTTTAAAAAAACCGCTTATTTAATATATACTTCTTTGCATGAAAACGGCACTTCTTGAACATATAAACAACTCACTATCTTTAACCTCTGGAAATCCTTTTTTACACTTATACAAGTTCATTTTTCAATAACTTGTTAATCAAACATTTGAAACGAAACAAAAATCACACAATAAAGCAGACACAGTTCTACATCGGCGTAAAGAAATAAAGATATTACTGGTAATACTAGACATTTGATTGACATACAATATCTGAGCCTAACCAACGTAGGCACCATATTTCTGAAGCAGTGGCGAAAACGGTCTCAGTAAATTAAGATCACTTCATGATAATTATACAATTTATCAGATAGAGAACTGTTCGAAATGTTATGATTGCAAATAGATCAAGGACCTGAACAAATGAAAATTTGGAATGTAAATAATGTGTTTTGTGATAATACGTTAGCACAGTGATACCCTTTTGACAGACATATATTGTGTCGAATTTTCAATTGTTCAGGTGCTTGCACCCGTAATAAAATATAGTTTCTTCATTATGTATAACAACGTTTACTGCGGCGGGCTTTTATTAATTATGATAAGACGTTCTTCGCGATATTATACACCGGACATATCCAATCGAACTAGATCGTAAACATATTTTCTTTGGACATTAATATCAACTCTACACTATCTACATCTATATAGCTCGACACCATTTACTGGCAATCGCGATCTCCATTAGCATCAATTATACGCATGCATGTGTTTTTGCTATATTTACATTGAGTTGTGTTCGTGCACGTTTAGAGCGAGTGTAATGCGACCATTCTAGTAATCTTCGTGCGTTACACTTTAATTGATTTCAATTGCTTCCAGTACGAAAATTAATTAATTCCTAGTAACGATACTCTCATATAAAGATCAGTGCCCGTTTAATCTGGTTAATAATTACATTCTTAAATAACAGTTCTGGACTGAGAAGCTACTAAGCACATTTTTTGTTGCACGTATAAAAAAAATAACATGTTACTTTGTCCGCAGTTTTGTTAAAATACCATTGCACATTACATGGAAGAATTCGTTAAATAAAGGCATTGGATCATACGTTTTACACATGCAGCATCTCTCACGGAGTTCTGGTATGAAAGACAGTATTTCATGTTGTTTTTGTTGTTGCTGTTGTTGTATTCTTAACCTATTTACCATTTACGCATAGTGATCAAATACAAAAATGAGGTCCATGCCATTTGTCCATCACAGATTAACTATATTTGCAACGAATTGTATGCAGGGATATGGCTTTACCGTTATTTAAATGTGTAAGTAACATAAAGAGTGGCTGAATCGTATAATGTATTTGATCACTTTGACCGTTTTCTTTCATTTATACATATTCATCTAGACTCCGTATTTTTGCAAACGCAATACCATTTAAGGAAAGACCACTTCAGTTTTAACTGGAACAATAAAATGAATTAATGCATTCAAATTCTTACCAAATACCATGTATTTTATAACACGGACAATTCAAACGCGTCTATGTAATAGATTGTCCATTTTTACACAATGTCTTCATTCTTGTCGACGAATTCAAACGTCACAATTAAGTTTTTATTCGTATGAGATGTTTATCTATAACATCAGATAGCACATGTGCATGCAAGGTCGTGAATCTATTCTTTGCAATTAACTAAAATTTGCATACCAAGGTTAAGCCACATCAACGACGTTTTAGTGCCTATATTCAGGAAGCACTATACCGATCGCAAGTGTTTATAAAGTGCAGTATTGACTGTTCTCTTCAGCTTCAGATGCAAAGAGCAAAACACGAACGCACTGAAAGTGATTATGCCTATTGCATCTCGCTAGAAATAATATGTCATATACATAATTCAGTGTGCCAATATTCATCAATGTAATCATGCTTTTAAAGGCATTGAGCATACTCTAAATGATGGTTGCTGGTGTTTTGTTAATATATTACGTTTATTCAAGCGGGCATATTTAGTCCAAATATAGCCCAGTTATGTTCACATTTATAAGTAATTGTTATCATGAAAAGTGTTTAATATGTGAACATGTGTTAGGTAGATATACAAACATATACAAACAAAACATTCACGACGCCATCTGAAACACGACTTTGTCAATTACTGTATTTGGTCTTTTTTAGAAGGAACGGAAGAAAATATATAACAGATAACGCAAGTCTACGTTTTAATGACCAGGACGTAACAAATCTAAATTATTGTTCGTGTATTGGTCGCACCCAGCACGAAGTAATAAATCTTACATAATTTCCCTGATTTTTTTTCGCAAAAACAAGACATTAAATAACGTTTCTTTCATTTCCAAAGTTTGGTCCTGCAATTAAAATATCTTTAAATGCATTTCGTCAGACACAAAACACAACAATTAATGTTAGATCCGTCGAATACATCATATAAACAAATCCAATCTTGCATAACGACTATATTGATATACTATATTAATTTATTAATCTATAATACAAACCGTCGGGTGTATCTTTATGACCACCATCATCATAATAAACATCACAATAACCATCATCATACTTGCGTACACCAATAAGTTGATATGAGAAAAATAAGCAAGACATCTAGCATGTGTATACATCAATGCATTAAAGTCAATCATAGGGGCAGTATTATTGATTGTATATACCCTTGACGAAGGCAGTAAAATAAACTTTATTCACGTGTTTGTTATGCATTTTTTAGTAGGTCATGATGAAAACATGTTTTCATGTATTGTTGATAATGTTAATTACAAGCCGTCGGACACATTGTATGTCAATGATCTTTTTAGCTTCGTATAGTCGTTGTGTCTGTTTAGTAGTGTGTTCACCACTGAGGACCACANCCAAACATCCAAGGTTACCATGATGTACCGGATAATTAATAACCTTATTGATATTCCGTCTGACCCCTACCTCCGCCCTGCTATGTCATCCACAAGAGGCAGCAGTATTCGATACATCGTACCATTCTGCAGAACCGACTACCTCCGACACTCCTTCTTCCCGTCAGCAACAAGACTGTGGAACCAACTGCCTAACCACCTTGTGACGGCTCCCAGTCTTGAAGCGTTCAAGGAAGGGATGGCACTGAAATAGGCCACAATGAATTTGTAAATAGTTTTAAAACTTATTTTATTCTAACTGCGCCACACAGCGATTTTTAACCATTTTCTTGTACGACCATGCCCCAGAGAGGGATATAGTACAAGAAACGAAGAAGAAGAAGAAGAAGAAGAAGAAGAAGATACTATACTGCCAACTGGTATTTATCTTAATCAATTATGATATGTGAATGTTCAGAAATGAACAATAATGGACAATAAAATTAATTGATTTTTCTTAAAACATATTTTGTTTTGGATTGATTTTCATAATAAGACTATGTGTCTGAGCAATTCATGTCACTTACTAAAGAAACTTGTAAACAATCTCATCTTGATAAAACGAATCATCTCATGCTGGAGCAAGTTAATGTTCACTTATTGACATATCAATTAGCTTTGTAAATACACAAACACAATTTACTTTTGGCCAGCTGACCCAAAAAATAAGAAGCAATCCTCCATTAAAAGAGCACATGAGTGTTATTTTGGTGGCGCCATCTACACTTTTATTATTTTGCACGATTATTACCCTAGGGATATTTCATCGTTGAAGATTGAATATAATATATACAAAAGGCTGAGATAAAGATATATTTTAATAAACATTCCGTGAATAGATAAAATAATGAGGTTTGATTCATGCATCTATCGGATATAACCATACATTTGATACATACCAGTTCACTTAAAACTGTCGTTACCTTCTTTCATATTTAAAAGATTATGTTATATTGTTCCCTACTATCAATAGACGTGTCAAACATGTATGGCCTTAGATAATGGGAAAGCGATAGCTGATGAAACAAAATCTAGAAATAGGAATGGTAAATATGTGTTCGATGGTTGTGAAATATAAAAAATATTAGTATACTTAAAAAAATATATTTATGAACGTGTATGTGGAATGTGGAAACAGTATTAAGTTTATTTTAACAGGATGGAATTGAACTGTTCGTCGCGATATAATATATACCATATCTGTATTCTTACAGGTAAGACTTCTTTTAGTTTCTTCCTCCAGTTGTTCCCAATTTTAAGATCACTGCATGAACAATGGATGGTTTAACCGGCGATGATACATACATTTGAACGTTCATTTAATTCCAACGACCAATCCATTCTTCTCTTAATATAAACTATGCTTTTTTTCTTTGCTTTATACGCGTTAACTTAAACGTGTTATAGTATATTGCATACTATAGAAAACTTATAGCGGATCAACCTAGCAATACACCTACGTATTAAAAAGAGACAGATTTCGGCATTAATTGTGTTTAAATGTTTAATGACGTGCTTACATATTCACAAACCAAGAAAAGGAGGGGACTAGACTAATATACGAAAAAATAAGGCATTGATAAAACAATCATTATACAATAAAAGTAAACTGTGTTTAAAGCTTTCACTCGGTACCTCGTGTTTCATACACGAAGTGGTCAACAGTCACTAGTAAATATAAAGATTTTGTGTTGCATTTTTAGTCATGGTTCGATTCCGTAGTTATTTTGTTCTTTGTGCTGAGAGCTAATATGATACACAATGTCACCATGCTTGAATTTAAATGTTCATCTATCGTCAAGACTACGTTATATCGCCAGATTTACGAGGAACTTACCGGTACATTTTCATATGCGTCACTGAAAACGTCCGCCATGTTTTTCAGCAGACATGTGAAGAATTTAAGAATTAAATAATTAGCATTTGTCACTGAAACCGAAATTAGCAATGTCTTTTTCTGATAAATAACGTGTCGATGCAATATTGATCGTCTCCTACAATAAAACAACACGACGGTTCGTTAAGTTCACGAATTTGGGGCGTTATGCTGACATTCGTCTACAGTAAATAATAATTAGACGGCTTTAAAATTCGTGCATCAAACAGCCACTTCCGTTTCGCTAAATGTAAAACTACAGGATGTTTGTCTGCTGCATGCATCAACTTTCTCTTTTCGTAAATCAGACAAAGTTAAAAAGATGGTTCAAGAGACTGGACATCAATAGATATATAATTATACGTGGTCCTTTTTTTTCATTTTTTATTGAAAGTATGAATGTATGAAATAGTAACACGTTTAAAACATGTTATCAATATAGAATGTATTGATCCGTCAATTAAACTGTATTTATCTTGTAGGGGCTTTTTCGTATATCCCTATCGATCGTCATTGTTCTCAAACATGGTAGTTAATGGTGACATTTTTAGGTTTAGAAGTAAATTTTCAGGCAACAAAGTCAATTATAAATTATCGTCGAACCATTCTTTAATCGCTAGAGAAATCTTGATAACAATGTTATTACACGTGCTTCTAAACAAAACACTCAAGGACGAAACCAAAATTAATATAATAAGGTTCTGTGTCGATTGATGAACACAATAGAATTAACATTTGTAAATTCGAATGCGAGTTTGATATTTCTTTGGGGTGAAGCGGACCTTGGTATTAAGTTGTTTGAAGTTTAATTTAAAATGGATTTATGTACATGGTTCTTTTTTTTTTAACTCCGTTTAAACTAGCTCTAATGTTGTGTGTTTCAACAATCACATATAATGTATGATTATAGCATGAGTGTTGCCAGTCAGAGCTATTGAATTGTATTAAATGATCCTGTATATAAAATTCCTTCGGCATTTTGGCTAGTTATATCAAAATCTATATACTGTTGGATACTATAATATTTTGTTAAGGATAACCTTCGACAGTGATTGATGCTTATGATGATTTAAATAGTGTAGAAATCCAAAATGAAACTTCATTGCTTTTTATTCTCTCCACTATTGCGAACATTTTTCTAACCAGACTTTGAGAATGAACAAATTAAAAATAAATCTCAACTTGTAGAGAAAATTTGGGCAAACAATAAATGATAGTCTACGGAATACCTCTTTATCCGCGATCGCTTTCTTAAGTTGCCTCACATACGTCATTTTCATATATATTTACGCCAGACAAAACGTGTACGTGCATATAAGTGAAGATACTCTTACTTAATTGCACCAGGCATATTACGGTAAACCTCTATCAAAAGTGTCGCTTAATTGAGGATGCAGTTTAACAAACTGTCTGTGTCTATAAACTGCACAACTTAAGTGTGTGAAGCCAGACGCATTTACAAATCAAGAGAGATTTGTGGAATGTGTTGCAGCTTTAAGTGGGGAAAGACTCGTAAAAATAAATCAAATTCTAAATGTCATCAGAATTCGCTCATTGCCAGCAAATCGAAATTAGTTTGGACACTGCGTCGATGAAAACATACATGATTTGTTACCTAAAGTATTTGTATACGCAAGAAACATAATAAAGTAAAATAATAAATATGTTTCGGTTCAGTCAATAACAGACTTTTGTTAAAATTATGACATAGTTATGTTCTTAAGCTACAATTTCCTTAATAAAGAGTGTTAATATTCATTAAATATAGTGATCACGATATACATATCGTGAACTTATCTCTTTTTCGTATATAGTTAAACAATTTTGTATGATTAACGGAGTATGTTAAATTTAATGTTTCTCACCTGATAAACAATATTATAATTATGTAAATATTATTTTAATATTCAAATCAACAGTGTACATTTCAAGTATTCATTTTCCCTAAGATAACAAACAATTACAATCCTAGGAACTCACTGATCTTATCTGGAAATAGTGCTTTATTTTAAGCACGTTAAAATAGTCTTTCAAATCATGCAATATAATGGAATTAAACTAAACTATGAAACTTAGTTGGTATTCCATCTGTACAAATTGCATGATCATGTATAATCATCAGTATCGGAACCATCAAAATAATCATCATTCCCAAAGGTGTTGTTCTGATACAAAATAACAGATGACTCGTGTCTATGTTTTTTTTGCAATGCGCCGTGCAGTATACTTGAGTTATATTTATTTGTTTGCACCCGTTGGTAATATAGTTTATGTGTGTTCGAGTAGGTCATGCTGACAATATTTAATCTATGAATATTTTATCGCGTTTATGAGATCACTAGTGCATGATTGCAACATAAATACAGATGCATTTTTAAATGAAATGCTGGTTCATTAAATACAAGGTACAATCCCGATGCTAATCCTCCTTGCATCACAATGATGCAAACTCACCATGAAACATGAACTCACACTAAGCCATATCCTTGGATAAGAGTGGAAATCGTTTCTCTGTACGGCCGTCTAGTATGGTACAAATCACTCGAACAAATAAGCATGTTAACTGGTATAAGTGTTCTGGACTCAGACGTTGTTTTTATGCACTTGACGGATTACATTTAAACGTGAGGGGTTTCCGTTGCTATACAATATCCACGCCGGGTTTGCGAATACTTCGTTGACGGATGGCACTTAACTAACAGAGAACAACAAAAGCCACGCGCGAGAGGTGAGTTCTTCANGATGCCAACTTGTCTTTAACAGGAGTGTTGAGCTTTTTGCGTTTTGGAGTTGTGCGGGTGATGAAGGTTTGCGAACCCCTTACTTCAATAGTTTTCCCCTCATTCTCCAATCTTATGGGAATTATCCCTTCGTGGGACTTCGACTGGTACTTAAGCAATCCAGTTTCGCTTTGAAGAATAAGCTCTCTGTATTTTAAAGTCTGGCACTTGTGGCCTTTTACACAATGCTCCACAATTTCCGAATATTCATCTGTTTTGTATGTAGGTGATGTACAATAGAAGCACCTATACTTCGAAAGAGTCTTCTTATCCATGGGTTCAGATCCTGTGAAAAGACAAAACAAGAATACATTTGAAAGAACAGACGTGACGAATACCCCCACATGCCGCATTGACACAGAATATTTTACATGTTGTCTTCACACAAAAACAGCGGACACCATGCTCAATGTTTAAAACGCACTAAGTGACCCGTGACTTAGTTTTGACCCCGCATGGCCCATGTTTGAACTTTGCCTATACATCATCAAGATACAACTTCTGACCAAGTTTGGTGAAGATCTGATGAATACTACTTGAATTAGAGAGCGGACACCATGCTGAATGTTAAAAAACGCACCAAGTGACCCCGTGACCTAGTTTTTGGCCCGGCATGGCCCATGTTCAAACTTGGCCTAGACATCATCTTAATACAACTTCTGACCAAGTTTGGCAAATATTGGATGAACACTACTTGAATTAGAGAGCGGACACCATGCTGAATGTTTAAAACGCACTAAGTGACCCCGTGACCTAGTTTTTGACCCGTCATGACCAATATTCAAACTTGACATAGACATCATCTAGATACCACTTCTGACCAAGTTTGGTGAAGATCGGATGAAAACCGAGAGAGCGGACACTTAATACGGACCGACCGACCGACAGACCGACAGACAGACAAGTTCTATCCTATATAGCACCCTAAACTTCGTTTGTGGGGGTATACTAAGTACTGACTCCATAATATGACATTTAAACATTTTATGTACGCATTCCTTTTTTCCAGAATCAGTTGTTTTTACGATTTAATTTTACCCGTGTTTCTTTAAACTCAACCAATACAGTGATTTAGGGTCAGGTGAATCGCACTTCGAGCAAACGTTAGCGTTGCGTAAAGGGAAGTGCTCCCTATAAGCAGGGCTCAAAATTAAGGGAGTTTTACCATTCTCTTTTTAATTTTGTTGCTACGCATAAGTATCGTCTTGATGATGCGATTCAAATAAGCACAACCGACATAGGATTTTATGAAGAACAAATGTGTATTTGCCTCATAAAGACCCCTTCACTACCGTTATCTAGAGCCCTGCTATAAGTAAAATTAAACACGATTGTGTTGATCCGCATTATCCGTTGTATTTTCATTTCTCTGAATCTCAAGTTACCAATAAAAAACAAGTTCATTATGTACACATTTATTTAATAATAAATATTATCTTATTTGAAAATTGCAATTATAATAAACATAGTATAAATTAATAGTAATGTGATTTTTGAAAAATATATTTTCAAAATGTTTCGTATGAATAGCCATAATATAAATAAATGCATTTAAGGTAGAAGATAAAACTCAGTTATTAGAGTGCCCGCTTTGTTGAAAGTCTCCGTAATCTGAAGTGCCCTTTATCGGTAAACAAAGTGCCTGCAACTTTATGTATGCCACCTATTACAACATGCTCTATCTTTGTTTATATTTCATTGAATACTATCAAAATTTCAGTATTTGAAGCACAGTGATTACTCTACATGCTGGAATAGCAAACAATTTCTTGCAATAATTCTAAGTAGTTTTATTTTGTTAAAATGTTTACTGTTCATCCAGTTTATGCTGTTTTCCGATCGAATTTTCTATTTTTTGGGCAAAACTGTACCATTCTTCCGTGAAATTGTGTATTCCCAATACAAAAGGATACACCATTTATCAACTCGACCATGTGTCTTGTCTTAAAAACTAATCTTTAGGATATAACTTTAAATAAAACAGAGGAACTTACCTCTCGCGCGTGGCGTTTGTTGTTCTCTGTTAGTGAAGTGCCATCCGTCAACGAAGTATTCGCATACCCGTTGTGAATATCCGGTGCACATTAATCACGTTCAACACAATTGTATTTTCTTCTCCCACATGTCGACAAGTTTAATTAACCCATTTATGCCTAGCGTCTAGAAAAAAGGCCTTGGCAAACCGCGTAGACCCAGATGAGACGCCGCATAATGCGGCGTCTCATCAGGGTAGGAATTTCTGGAAGAAATTCTCTAAATATAGAAATAAATATACTAGACATCCCTAATTTTGGAAATAAATTGATCCAATTTAGAAGGATGGGAGAGTCCACTAGGCATAAATGGGTTAACATGTCTGTTATAACTTGATGGCCACAAGGTGCATCATCGATTTCAGTAAATCGATCATCCACAAAAACATATTTCTACGCTTCATATTACCTTCATCTCCCTGCATCAATTCTACAGAAGCTTAAATGCATGTTCATTTTTTATACTTATAAGCATCTTTGCACGATTGTCATGTTACTGAAAATGTGTAATGGTATTCTTATGAATACATACAACGATATTGTTATATATGGGCCCATATTCACCAGCCCATTCTTAGACTTAAGGATTAAGAATAGTCTTAGACTCAATAAAAATCACTCAGAGTTTGCATATATTCAGGTTGAAAATGGTGCTTTAATCATTGACATGCTGTTTTTAATGAAGAATTATAAAATAAACAGTATTCACTGCCACACTAGACTCGACTTTCAAAATTAAGTCTTAGATGGATTGGTGAACACGGGCCCCGAATAAATGTATGTACATTTTGGTATTTCGAGGATTAAATTGAAGAACCTTTCTGTCGTTATGTGTCATTGTGGTATCAGGTCATCCAGTGGCGCAAAAGACATTACAATTATGCAAACATGTGTTGTTGTTTTTTTCATTTATTTTACCATATTTGACATTTACATAAACACCATTTACAGGTGCAAACATAAAACAATGGTAATATAACATATCGCATTTATAGCAAAAAGAAATATAAATCATTTTGAAAAACATATGTTCGATACATAATAAAAAAGCCGTTGATTCTGTAATTGTGAGTACTTCGTGGTTGACGTTTTAAACATAAACAAGTTACAATTGTTGAGAGTATGGGAACCTATATAAAAGTAAATATGAACTACAAAAGAATGTCCTAAGTTCTGTTGGTTGAATTGTCTAATAGAGAATAAATAGCTAGTGACATATGACCCGATTCTAAATCATGCAAAATTGTTGGACTTTGTACAAAACTCAAAAGATTGTAATTTATATAATTATCATTATTCTGAAAAACAAGAAATGGAAGGCGTTGAAATCACAGTATGCTACTTCAAATATATAACTCTACAAATACATGAATTATGTCCACGATTATAAGGATAGACATGACAGTTTATCTCATCGTTTTCCATTTAATTGAACGCCAACCTACGTATGTCCATGATGTAAGACACATTTCCGTCACGTGTCATTGACATTTAAGTACATTTAACAGGCCTCAATGAGGATTATTTAAAAACTGCCACGCTATGGATGTTCATAAGCTGGGATTTTATCTAGTTGATTATAGACCTATATCACGTGGTACGTTAAGACATGTCTCGAATTAATGATGACAATTAAGACGCGTTAGGAGATTGTGATAAAGTCTGTCCAGTTTTTGTTAAAGAGAAATTTAAAGAACCTAATTCGCAATCATTAATATGCTAATACAAAGCACATATAATAGTATGTCCGTTGTTGAGAACATTGTCGCAATTACGCTCGTATTTTTGCACTCATTATCATCGTAGCCATCTTGTTACAGTATTGTTTTTTCTGTCAATTTACATTCATGACTTTATTTGTTCCACTTTTGGAGATTAAGCAATTTCTGTACAGCTATTTTTGACCGCTTTAAAACGATTGGAATTTCACATTGCTTACTTGACAAAATCGTATCAACCACAGGTCAATGTGTGTTTTTATTATGTAATTCTGAAACAGCCTATTTGAGTTCTTGTGAAATACGCTCGACAACACATTGAATGATTCGTGGACGTTTGCACCTCTAACTTGAAGTGGTGTTTGTCCAAAATATAGCACATTCCGAAGAAACAAACGATCTTCGTGCCCTTAACGGAGAAACATTCCGTATTGAAATCACGTTATAATATTTCAGACAAGCACACCAGACAAACACATTAAATGATGCATAATTCATACTTATTAAGACTAATTGGAATGATTCAACATAAACCCATCTCATATTCAGACGGGTGTTATAATTAAGTATAAATTCACTTTATTTCAAATCTCTATGGAATATTTGTTTGAAAAGGTCACGTTTTGTTAGCTTTTAATTCTGCAAGGGTTTTAAACTGTTACAGAATCAATCATATTTTATATGCAAAGAAGAATACTTTATTTTCATTTCTCTGACGTGTTTTATAACTTTTAGCGAAGAACGCATAACTTTGAATGTCACTCATCGATAAATTGCCACACACGATCATCATCATCAGCATTATCATCATTCCCTTTACTGGTCTGGCCGTTGGGATGGGAGCAATCAGGTACGACGAGACAGGGATCCTCCGCAAATCAGGTCAGTTACATTGTCCATCCAGCTTTTCCTTTGACGTCTTCGACAGCGACCTCCATCTATCATGCCCTGGAGCACAGTGTTACAAAGATAGTTGTTCATAGTGACACATATACATATAGTCCGGCGTAGTGTCTCCCGCATGGTACCACGCATGGGAAGGTTGTACTGGTCACATGTTGAGATCTGCGCCATATCCATACTTCCATTGACAGTGCAAAACTATTTTACAACGCTTTCGGGATATCGAGTGAATATTCCCATGAGATATGCGAAGCTCGAAACTATGGCCTAACTTCAAGGCGGTTGAAGTAAAATACAGCAGTGGAAACGTGATCCGGTTTTTCGCAGCGGCACTCCAGTTCACGGCGACGTGGTCAGAAACCTGTTCCCTGACTGGCACTGTTTTACGCGGTTCTAGAAACTGTGAGGTTGTCTCAGGTATTTATCACCTGTTCAATAAAATCACTGCTTACTTTAAAGGCGGCGCTCGCTTAACCACCGAAGCAAAGTAAGGAGCCTCCAAATGAGACCACGCTAGTCCATCAGGTACAATCAACCTCAGACGTCTAATTGTACACAGCTATTCCGAGAACCGGAATCATGAAATGAAACGCCACGTCTATTCAAAGAAGAGGCTCCAGCCGCACGCAAATCGCAAAGCCCGATGACTGCATCCCCCAGTATGTCTTCCACCGATCCCTGATCCCTGGTTCTGGTCCACACGGCTTTGTCTCAGGCTACCCCGATAACCCCTCCAAGCCCTTTGACCGGCAAGGACACTGTGGACGCCAGCCCCACCACGACTGTTGTCTATGAGGAACACCGGGAACGTGGCATCTTGTTACAAATGTGAAATTTTGACATTCTCCTCGTTAAAAACTCACTATGCATACGTACCACAATCATCTCTTCTTTCTCCGTACTGTAACACCAACTCAGGGGACTATACGCTGCGTTATGTACCTACAAATACAGATTTGTATAATTATGAGTGTCGTAGTACATCTGCTAAACACTGTTATTTTTTAAGAAATTTGAACGTCGCGGTTTGAAAACAACGTCTAACTATCTCGAATTCTAAGATATAACTGCAAACAACGACGAAGTGTGAACCCACGAAACAAAATTTGATACATTTAAAATAATGAACATCCTTAAGTACACCTGTTTATCTAAGCTAAGACTCAAAATTACACGCGAAAATCAGGCAGTTTTGGGTAATTTTTAAATGATGATATGAGTACGTTTTATGTCGCAAAACCAGATTCCACATGCGAGTATATTTTCTGGTTAAATATAAGAAACGGAAAATAAAATTGTATTGTAAATAATTTGTCTAAACCCCAAGAGCAATCATGATTTTACACCGACAGTCAATTACTTATAGTATAAAATGTAATCACTTATACATGAACAATATCGACTATGATTTTAACTGGCAATGTTAACGAGGTCGGTTCAAATTTATCCGATTTCACCGTCCTCGATTAATTTATATCAAATCAATTCCAAATCGACGAAGGTACTGTCAACGCGTGTAACCTATAACAAATATTAAACCAACTAGGCATTCCACTCCAGCGTTACTCACAATATAATAAGGTTAATAAAACGAAACAAACAATTGAAAATTTCATAACTTATCTATGCTATAGTCTGGTTGAGTCGTGGGTAATTTTGATAAAGATGTTACATCACAAATATTTTATAAAAATATATGACCATGAATCATTATGAAAATAATTCTTAACCTTTCTTCTTTAAGATTTGTTGCTTTTTTCCAAAATTTAATCCTCTTTTGACATCAAAATAAATCGATTTTGTTGACAGTGTCAAACTGCCATCTTGAAAATAAGCTTCCGGTTGAGCCGTGGGTTCTAATTGGCTGCCAGAATTTCAAGATTTGCATACTATAAATAGCCTTTAAACTGACATTGCAGGGAAGGTTAATTTCTTGTGAAAAAAATGCCAACATACGATGTAGTGTGGAAAATACTCATAAATAATAGATTGTGTGTTACTTAGAAACTATATATAAACAACACATAAAGGAGGAAATATTTGATAAGAACGTATCAAGTTATTATGAATGACAATATTCAAATGTTTTTGTCGCATTTTTTATAAAAAAAACGATGGTGAATGTGTCAAAACATTTTTCTGAACGAACCGCATCATGTGAGAACGTTCTATCAAGGAATTTCACGCGATCTCTATCCCCACGAATCAACCAGAACCCTCGACTCAACCAGAACCTACCATATTATGAATGGCCGCATTGGTAATGACTCAATATTGTGAAATTTACTTCCGTGAATGTGCGTAGTATGGTAAACGAGTTCGAGATTATTGAAGTTGACGAACTTTAATCAAATGTAAATACACCCATTGATGTGAACCTAATCCCAATCTTAGAATTAAACAGCAAAAATATACCTCGCCCCGCCCCATCCCCATAATTTCTGAACAAAATGAAATACAAAACCTGTTGAATAAGTGTTATATTTTGTAAAAGTGTTTTATGTCATGGGTTATTCCATAAGCGGATAGAGTAATTACTGTTTGTCGCGATATAAAACACCGTTTCCGTTTCACATAAATCACGTTAAACACTCGTACCATTCTTTTGCTCCCCCGCTTTAGATAATATGTGTTGTAAAGTACATGATCAGTAGGTGGTACATCCGTTTTCTGAAAATAACATTGAAAGCTTTTTACACTCAATAAGAGTCCTAACATAACAAAGGCACTTATCCGTAGGTATGAACTTTGTGCCAAATATAGAGACTCTTGATTTGTCCAGTTAAATTCAACTCTGTCAAAACTTCGGCTGAGAGACATGGAATACTTTTATATTCCACATTTCATAAATTAAAAGTATGAACACATGAAATGTTTCGATAACATTAACGAACATTTCTCGTGTCTATTGAATGAAAATTTTTAATGAAGTAATTTATCTATAAATGTTACAACGTCGTCGTCAAAAACATGGCGAATGTTTATTGGCATAATCAGGATTTCGTAGTGGGGGCCATTTCTTTACAATTAACCAAGTAAAACCAGGTTAAGTGCATATGGCAGCTTTATCTAATACAGCCAAAATCAAGCATATTAACAAACTATATGAATGAGTGTCGTCAAATGGAATGATAACAAAAATTCGCTCAGTTGGATTATATAATTATAGAAAAAATAGAATTACAGACAATAAACCATATATACCGAATGCTGTATCAGACAATGACCCATATATACCGAATGCTGTATCAGACAATGACCCATATATACCGAATGATGTATCAGACAATGACCCATATATACCGAATGCTGTATCAGACAATGACCCATATATACCGAATGTTGTATTAACAATGACCCATATATACCGAATGCTGTATTAATAAGCACTGCAAAAGGATACACAACGCTTAAATATTGTTGAATTATACCCATCTTAAAATGTTCATTATTGCCTCAAAGGTATATTTATAAGTTTAAATACAAGTCAAAAGTTTTTGTTGTGTAACTAATATACTGTTCTCCGTGGCGATGATGGGCCAGTTAAATATCACGTATTTATTTAGCCGAACATTAAATAACAGTACAACCATTATGTCAAAATCCAAACAATCGAATCCAGACCGTACATTTAGCCGCACAACAATACCATTAACCAATATTTATAAAGATCGATTTCATACCCCTACACCGCTTACTATCGCGACATGCTGATTCGCGTTCAGCGTGTTTCAGGTAACGCATGCGCAATTAATTTCCTTCTATATTACATATAAAATAGTTGAAGTTCCATATCGAGTTTTACCTTGATCAAGCGCAAATTCACTATNAAAGAATCGCTTTGCTCTGTCAATTAAACAGCGGTGTGTAGCAGAGTTGAAAATGGCCCACAAATCTTATAACGGTGACATAAACAAAATAAAACAATGTATGCCAAAGGTAGCCGATGCAATTGTTGCTTGCTTTGGCGGGTATTGTGGTGAGCCCTGCAAAGCATCTAGCTTAGTTTGCTGCGGTAACTATAGACAGGCCAAAAACTATATGCCGATGAACGTAAAACTAAGAATGACAGAGGGTGACAAGGTGTTGCTTTTAAAATGCATGGACATCATGCTGTCTCCCACAGCCCTTGATAAAACAAAATTATTGACATCTACGCAAAAGTGTGAGGCCGTGAATCGATCCTACCAAACTGTAAACCCAAAAATGATCACTAACCCAAGAAACTTTGCTGGCAGAATTCATGGCCAGGTTCATAAACTTAACAATGGGTATGCAGTATCAGTGCTGATAAAAACCAAATCACTGGGGGCAAATCTTACAAAAGGTTCTTCGGTCATACGTCAAATACGGACGACCGATGCCATATCAAAAAAGCCAAACAAAGATGTTATCCAAAGACGCAAAATTACTAGGTATGCGGCACGACAGCGCCGTTACCATTTACATGAACGTTTGCATTACAATAAAGGTCTCACTGACACTGTGCATGGTATGGAAGGTTTCGGACAGTTACGAGACCACAATTACGTATAATATAATATGTCGGCCACATATTTAAGTAGTTATTGCCCCCGACATGTTATTTGACATGCCAACGAGTTACTTATGTTGTCATTTGCTGCCTTGTGTTTTTATGCATCAATAAATAGCAAAAAAAAACTATTTTAGGCCAATATTGTATTATTACAAAAAAAAATGGTGTTAAATATGATTAGTTTAGTTTGCAAAGAAAGAAAATGGCTAACTTTTAGACAAGGCAGTCAGGGCGGTCAACATGCCCTGTGCATCTGCCGATTCGGGCGCAAACTTTACGAGCATTATTGACCGAAACTGGTTCTAAAACTAAATGATAGGGACTGCAACACAAGGTTTTATGACATAAATGAGATAAATGCTGAGAGGGATTCAAATTTAAGCAAAAGTGGAACTGAAAAACAATGCGATGTACATAGTGGGTCTTGGATGGGTGCTCAGGTGGACATTTTGCTTTGATTTTCCCATATGTAACCCCCCTTTGTACACTGGAGCACCCATCCCACATAATACACCCTTTAACTGGGTCCAAATGACATCTTTTATAGATTTTTTCCAAAACTGCCTGCTTATAAGCATCCATTTTGTCTTTTTTTTGCAGACGATAAATAATTCCGGATATGCTTAAAGGTTACGCATGCGCAATTAATTTCCTTCTATATTACATATAAAATAGTTGAAGTTCGATATCAATTTTTACCATGATCAAGCGTATAGACACTATATCATCATACATCATTGGAAAGATAAATGCATAATCTTTTGAAAAAAATGCATGTCATTAAATTCTATGTGTTGTAACTCAAAATATTCACCTTAGAATAGGCACACCGGTTTTGACAGCTGTGGAGGCGGCCATTTTGGGCTCAAATAGTATGACCTACTTTCAAAGCCGGGAACCATCAACAGAAAAAGTAGAGCACAAAAATGGCTTTTTTTCTTATTGCTTACAAATATACCTTCAATTTGATACCAAAACATACCATTTGCAATGTATTTTACAAATCCTAGGCAGCATGCACTGAACAATGTGTGCTAAGTATCAAGTTGACTGCATGTAACCCTTCAATCAGGAGTTCCGGTTTAGTGTTATGAGACCTTTAAGAGAACCCAACCCTTTCTGATTTCAATAAAACCATATTTTTTAATAAGTATGATGTATTTTCAGAAAGAATATAAAGTACTGTCAAGCTCAAGTGAGGATTTATTGGAAAAACAAGGCATTGGAAATAACACATGCAAATGCATTTTGAGTTGGAAATTAAGATCAGAAAAAACTGTTTGGGTACATGTTGAAAACATAGTTTTAATCCAAAAATAAGCATGGCTTTGAGTTTCTTAAGGCATAGAAGTAACATAATATGAGAACAGAGTTAACAACACTCTTCAGCGGTATTTTAAATTGAACAAAATGGTACTTTAGGCTCTTTTTCACATTTTTTTTTTATTTTTTTTTCACATTTTTTGGGGTGATTAGTAGATTTTAGTAGCATTTCAGATGTCATTTGTCCCCATAAAAGTTTTTTTTTTACATATTCATTAACAGACATTCACTTCTGGCACATACAGACACAAATCTGACCATAAAGTGTCAATACCGGGTATTAATACACAGTCTGATGTGACACTAGAGCCTCCAGGGCAGCTGTGAAATCCTTCTTGGCCAGTGTACAGTACTACCCAGACTGTCTCAGGTACTCTCTGCTGTGCAATCTGTGAAAATAGAAGGTTTTTATATGCATTTTGATCAAATATAGGATTATTTAGTGTAAGTACAGTATTTGTTTCTCACACTGTACACTGTGTAGGTTGTTTTATTAAGTAATATAGTCAGTAACTATGAGGCTGTCTAAGCGACGAGCTCATTTACGAAAAAGTGGCTTCAAAAAGGGGTGTGTGAGTCCAAAAAAGGGTCAAACTGTAGCTTTTCCTACTCTTGCTGACAATAAGTTTGTCAGGTTGGAACAGAAAGCCTTTGATAGTAGAGTACACACCAGTAACAATGTACTAACCTTTAAAGATACTGATGGTACGGACACTACGGTGTCACCGTTGCGACCCCGACCGAATGCGTCTAATGTAGTTGACGAGTATAGTGGCTGTGATGACGAGTCAATTCATCCAGACTTGTTTACCAATAAGTTGATGGTTCAGGCTAAGGTCCAGGCTCTTTTTAATTCTGCATTCAAAGAACATAGACATGATAAACCAAACTGTGAGGGGGATCTGAATTTTGATGCTGCTCACGCAATTAAGTGGGGTGCAGGTTGGCGTGAGCGGCTAAAATGTACAAAGTGTTCATACGTGAGCGCTTATCACAAACTGTATGAGGAGGTTGAGAATAAAAAAGGTCCGGGTAGGCGTGCCGCAAAGGTAAACATTGGCCTTCAGCTTGGTCTGTGTACTACACCAATAAGTAATACTGGTTTGCAAAGAATTTTTAATAATGCAAACATCATAGCCCCAAACCTGACCTCCATGCAAAGATTAAGTAATAAAGTAAATGAAAAGATACAAAGTGTCAATATAAGGGACATGCGTGAGCAAAGAGTCACTCTTGTTAAAGAAAATGCCATGATAGGTCAAAAAAATGCCCAAACTGTAAATGTGGAGGGTGACTCTTGCTACAATAACCCTATGTTCAATTCCGATTCAACCCCATTTCAGGCGGGGTCCATTGCGACAACCACATTTTGTGAAAATAACACTAAAGACAAGAAAATAATAGGGGTACACATTGCCAATAAACTTTGCACGATTGGAGCTAGATTGCGAAACAAGGGGAACGATGTCGTTTGTCCTAATCATAGTGGTCATTGCTCGGCAAACGTGTCCGAGTCAGATCCAATAGGTAACGAAGGTAGATGGTCTGAAATTGTGGCCCGTAACATATCAAATGAGGTTCAAGTTACTGGTTATACTGGTGACGGTGACTCCAGGAGTCATGCAGGGGTGAGCAAAGCAAGTAAACATACAATTCTACACTTTAAAGACATAAGGCACTTGGGAAATTCACTAAAGCGTGCTGTGTACGCAGCCAACTTTAGTTCAAATATGTTCAAAGGGTCGTCAAACACAAACCTAAAGAATCGCTTTGCTCTGTCAATTAAACAGCGGTGTGTAGCAGAGTTGAAAATGGCCCACAAATCTTATAACGGTGACATAAACAAAATAAAACAATGTATGCCAAAGGTAGCCGATGCAATTGTTGCTTGCTTTGGCGGGTATTGTGGTGAGCCCTGCAAAGCATCTAGCTTAGTTTGCTGCGGTAACTATAGACAGGCCAAAAACTATATGCCGATGAACGTAAAACTAAGAATGACAGAGGGTGACAAGGTGTTGCTTTTAAAATGCATGGACATCATGCTGTCTCCCACAGCCCTTGATAAAACAAAATTATTGACATCTACGCAAAAGTGTGAGGCCGTGAATCGATCCTACCAAACTGTAAACCCAAAAATGATCACTAACCCAAGAAACTTTGCTGGCAGGATTCATGGCCAGGTTCATAAACTTAACAATGGGTATGCAGTATCAGTGCTGATAAAAACCAAATCACTGGGGGCAAATCTTACAAAAGGTTCTTCGGTCATACGTCAAATACGGACGACCGATGCCGTATCAAAAAAGCCAAACAAAGATGTTATCCAAAGACGCAAAATTACTAGGTATGCGGCACGACAGCGCCGTTACCATTTACATGAACGTTTGCATTACAATAAAGGTCTCACTGACACTGTACATGGTATGGGAGGTTTCGGACAGTTACGAGACCACAATTACGTATAATATAATATGTCGGCCACATATTTAAGTAATTATTGCATCCGACATGTTATTAAACACGCTGACTAGTTACTTATGTTCTCATTTGCCGCCTTGTGTTTTTATGCATCAATAAATAGCAAAAATCTATTTTAGGCCAATTTTGTATGATTACAAGAAACAAATGGTGTTAAATAGGATTGGTTTAGTTGGCAAAGAAAGAAAATGGCTAACTTTTAGACAAGGCAGGCAGGGTGGTCATTATGCCCTGTGCATCTGCCGATTTGGGCGCAAACTTTGCGAGCATTATTGACCGAAACCGGTTCTAAAACTAAATGATAGGGACTGCAACACAAGGTTTTATGACATAAATGAGATAAATGCTGAGAGGGATCCAAATTAATGCAAAAGTGGAACTGAAAAACTATGCGATGTACGTAGTGGGTCTTGGATGGGTGCTCGGGTGGACATTTTGCTTTGATTTTCCCATATGTAACCCCCCTTTGTACACTGGAGCACCCATCCCAAATAATACACCCTTTAACTGGGTCCAAATGACATCTCCCATAGATTCTTTCCAAAACAGCATGCTTATAAGCCTCCATTTTGTCTTTTTTTTGCAGACGATAAATCATTCCGGATGTGCTTAAAGGTTACGCATGCGCAATTAATTTCCTTCTATATTACATATAAAATACTTGAAGTTCGATATCGATTTTACCATTATCTACGCATAGAAACCTATATCATCATACATCATTGGAAAGATAAATGCATAATCTTTTGAAACAAATGCATGTCATTAAATTCTATACGTTGTAACTCAAAATATTCACCTTAGAATAGGCACACCGGGTTTGACAGCTGTGGAGGCGGCCATTTTGGGCTCAAATAGTATGACCTACTTTCAAAGCCGGGAACCATCAACAGAAAAAGTAGAGCACAAAAATGCCTTTTTTTCTTATTGCTTACGAATATACCTTCAATTTGATACCAAAACATACCATTTGCAATGTATTTTACAAATCCTAGGCAGCATGCACTGAACAATATGTGCTTAGTATCAAGTTGACTGCATGTAACCCTTCAATCAGGAGTTCCGGTTTAGGGTTATGTGACCTTAAGCGATCGATATGTTTTTATGTATTGACTGAAAAGACGGATCGGTAAAGACCTCGTTTATAACATCTTGACTGATAACACGCTTGGTAAATAGGACTTACAGATTAACAGGTATGTTCCTTTGCTTTATTACTTGCCATGTATATAAATAGCTGTAGTTAATGTATGCTTAAAATGTTCTTCTTCCCACAAAGTGCAGGGAATGTTATTTGATCATATATGGTTAATAAAGTTGACGTTCATTACATATGTAACTGCTAGGTTATTGACCGACTNATACTGGAGCTTCAATGGAATCAAAGATTGCATCCGAAATATTTTTTTGATGGTTCAATTCAACACTTGTATTTAGTTCATTTTAACTATATTGTATTAAAAGAGGATACAACTTTAAAACCTTATAACCTTTTTCTTTTTGCCATAATTCACGAAATAAACATGTGAGCAGCGCTACATTAGGTTAATATCTGATTGATTTACCTCCTTGTGTTGCTTTTGTGTTGTACGTATTTATATTTTCAATTGCAGTTAAATTAACATTGTAGTTTTAAAAACATAGTACAAAGTACTGTTTTTTTAAATCAATAAAGTCAATTTAAACAAGACACATTTTTATAAGTATATATATATTGACATGTGACAGAAAAATAAGAGTCATGTTTGTTTAAATAATAAGTTTATTATTATAACAACACAATGTACATCGTATTCCTCAAATTGATAGTACAATGAAACAATCAGGTAACATATATTATATTGTTTCGTTGAGTAATTATTATCGTAATATGTTTTGGACTTATCAAGGCAATTGTTTTTTGTGTTGCATTTGACTTATAAATGTATGCAATCATAACACATTTTTTTAAACATGGACTTTCGTTTGACTGTATGACTTTGCATTTAATTTTTATGATTTAATTATGCGAATTCAAACAACTTAATATTTATTTACATTTCTCATGAACATCAGAATGCTAATATCATAAAATCCTTTCCGTTAATTACACTTTGAGGAATTAAACAATTAATGTATGTATTCTGAAAAAGATTGACTTCAGACAAATACTATTATAAATAAGTTAAAACAAGCAAAATACAGACGATTCAAATATTAAAATCACGTTTCCGATGGCATTTATTGCCTTTGATGTGTCTTCTCATGACGATATAAAGAGTCTGGACCTTAAGTTTGCCAATTGTACAAGCTATTGATCCCTTTGTAGACACAGCTAGTACAAAACGCGTCCTTCTATGTTCAAATTAAGTCCTAAGTATCCAATATTATAATGATTGTTTGTCACTACACAAGCAAAAGTAGCGTGTCCTGTTAAATCAAATAGCTGATTTCGAAAACGATATTTGTATAACATGTTGAAAAAAAAAAATATTTTTATAGCTGTAATTAATTTATGCTTAAAATGTTCTTCTTCGCACAAAGTGCAGGGAATGTTATTTGATCATATATGGTTAATAAAGTGGACGTTCATTACATATGTAACTGCTAGGTTATTGACCGACTAAAATGACTTTTGGATTTCAATAGCAATACTTACATGAGCGTTGATGTAGAACTTGGAAGAAGAACTGCATTATTCTTGTTTCATAATTTCATTGTTTATCGAGCTAGGTAAGACGGCTTAATTGCAGATTGTGTGATATGTTTATGTATTAAAGTATATATTCGATCTTCATTGGTTTATCAATTGGTGTGGTGTTTTTGTTGTTATTTTTGTTCTTTAAAAAACAATTTCTAAGAGGAGTACTCTCTTTAAATCCAATGGACCGTTTAATGAATTATAATTTGAAGAATTAGGCGTAAACCTTTGTAGCTTTGAAGTAAAAAACATTCATCAAAAACCAAACCTATATATTTTGAGGATTTCTCCGCTGTGAAAGTAATGCATAACATCTTATGGTTTCAGCCGCGGTCGTGTATTTTATCTCTGAATGCCCACATTCGTATACGTTAGGGACGCATAATTAATAAACTAGTGATGTGAAGTCAAATAAATATGATGACGTCAACAAAAGAATGTCACAAGGTCAAGGTATTTGAGGAGCGGCAAGTTTGACGTCAACATGCGAGATGAAGAAAGGAACAACAGAACAGCCCTTCACTGGGCATGTGCAAAGGGTAAAGCTTAATAATGTACCCGTGTCACATGTAGCTGTGAATGCATATAAGTTGTGTCAATTCTTAGTCCTCTACCGGTAAAGCCGGAAGCGATTATATAGATGCACCCCGGTCCTTCCATCTGTCCGTGCTCCCTTCTGTTTGCATGTCTATATAGACCCCCGAATGTCAGACATGCGAACTCTCAAAAAGTACTTAAGCTAGGTTGATGAAACTTGGTAAGTGGACAGATAATATATGGGAAATAAGAATGTTATTTCAGATTGCTAGTCCCATAAAAATAGCGGTTGCTATGGTTACAGAAATAAGTGAAACCTGTCAGAAAGCAATTTGATTATAATGTAGCTAAAAAGTACTTAAACTAGATAGCTAAAATTCGGTTTTGGACCATATGTTGAATATGCACGTTATTTCAATGTGTTTTGTCTGACAAAAAATGTAATTACTATGATACCATAACTATGTAAAAATCCTCCATGGATCCTGCGATAACTCAGGAAGTACTCAAGCTAGGCAGATTTGAAACTCTTTATGTGTATACAATGTCATATGGGGAATATACAAGTTATTTCAGTTTTTTACGTCAGACAAAAATTGTGGTTACAGAAATAAGTGAAGACTAAAATATAGATTCTGCGACAATTAGTTCTCAAGTCAGGTTGAAGAAACTTGGTATGTGGATAGCTGGCAATTTGGGGATTATGCACCTTATTTAAGTTTTATCTGTCTGTCTGTTCGTCCGTCTCTCCGTCCTAAAAATCTGGACACTGCATTAACTCAACATGTTCTTAAGCAAGGTTGATGAAACTCAGTATGTGGGAAAGAAGGCCATATGGGTAATATGCACGCTGTTTTAATGTTTTATCCGACAAGGTTTGCGGTTGCTATGGTTACGGAAATAATTAATAACAATTATCTTGATATTGCGATATAAACTCAATAAATACTTGAGCTTAATCCGACAATATTAACCCGACAGGGGGCTAAGTTTTTTTTTTCTTTGAAAAAGCGCTTGTTACCAGATTCCCTTTTATATTCCATTGTGTTCTAATCTGTTGTACTATTTCTTATAAGTGTGAACAGAAAAATATGATTGGCACCTTAGGAAAACAGGGACATAACATTATTTATTTCTCTGAAATTCGCTGTTTGTATAGCATAACTTCATTGTTCTGTTAAGTTTGTTTGCATTTGTACTTTGAATTCAAGTTAATGCCATAACGATATAACACTTATTATCGTATTGTGTTTTCGTGAGTGCTGTTTTTAAATAGAGATTCCTTCATACATATAACATTAAAGTCTTTGACCACATTCACTTTACTTATACGTCAAATGATTTTGGCCACAGTTGGTGACAATTCTTCTGCATTTTCTTGAAGTTCCGTTTTTGGAACACCCGGATGTCGTTTTTGTAAAGAATGTCTGATGGAAACTAGTGTTTTAGTGTTGTCTCAGGATTGTCAATATCCAATATTCAAGGCACAACAAGGGGGAATGCACAGCGTTTCAAGACATTATACGCCGCCGCACATAGTTAGCAAACGGGGGAGGTAAAGAGAACAGCATGCAACCAACCTCTCACCAACCGGAAATAACCATTAACACTGTTAATAACGTTGACACCCCTTGCTTAACCGTACATTCTATCCCATGATGAAAACCCAAATTGGAGTTTGCAATCAGTTTGATACAAAGTAATTCATCCAAAATGCACTTAATATAACATATAATGTATCTGGTAAAAACAAAAAAGAACTGTTTCTGGTCAAATGGACTGTGTACTTTGCGATATTAACTATAGATTGTGGATGAAACTGTAAAAAGCGCCATCATGATGGTAGTTCGCAAATATGTTGATTTGGTGAACAACGCATAAGTTAAAGGAAGTATTGAATAAGGTTACTTCCAAACAATTATTACGAACTTCAAGGGAATGTACATAACTGAAAGACATGCAATGACGCCACAAAAATATAGCATATGGAGAGAAAAATGGAAAAGAATATTCCCTATGCAACCCTTTACCAACCGAAAACAAATGCCTTACCATTAATCAAATGTACTCCCTCATTTTTACCCGTTCTGCCTTTCCCATGATGTTTACCAAACAGTTTAACCAAGCATACTAATCCTATATTTGGGAATTCGAATCAGATAGAATGTCGACATAGATTCGCCATAAAAACAGCATTGTTGAACACATTTTGTGTGAACTGGCTTTAGATTTCTTACAGCTTCTGTATGGATTTGTACAATCAAATTGTTCAAATACTCTGTGTGTACCTACAATTATATTAATGTTGTTTTAAAGGGACTTGTATACAGATTGTCGGGATTTTCGAAATTTTTAGTCATAGATCCAAAATATGAAAAACACATTATAAATCATTGTGCAAAATACCAGTAATGACGTTTAC
>VMBQ01000717.1:204188-246533 GCA_007657795.1 Dreissena rostriformis | reverse complement strand
CGGTGGTCTGATAAACTTCAAGGTATCCCGATCATTTTGGTATATGCCATGGCTTGTTGCAACATGGTATCCAGGTCCCTGTTTCTAAAAGCGCTGAATGTCACCCTACCACACACATAAGAAACAATCAGTTTCAAGGGGTCAAACTACTGACAAACTACTACAAACAGTAAGTCTTTCCGATAGCAAAATAATGTTATTTAGCTTATATAATTAAGTTTTTTCATTATGTATTGAAGACCAAAAGTGTTTTGTAACATTTGATAACAAATCAAGTTATACTGACTCGGTTCCATGTGCTTTTTCTTGGTTTTGCATCCCCATAACTTTAAACATTAATGAAAATTAAGCTGATTGATGCCCCATCTTCAAAGCAGAAAAAAATACAAAAAGCTGCCAGTACCAGACTGTTATCTACCATTTTCATATGCTACTGGCATGCATCTTCCAAGTTATATGGGTGTAGTTTTGCCCCCCCCCTTACTGGTACACCCAACCACAATTTTGGGTGCTTAGCTGAAGGACTATTATCTGTCTCAAAATCTTTTACAGCGCTAAATATTTAAAGCCATTGCATGATGAGCCGGCATTGATGTTGTTCCGTTTTGTTATAGTTTGAACTGACATATAACATGCGATGAGTACTAGTATCTTTTTGCCTAACCCGTCTTAACCAAAACTACATTTAAACTCAATAGACAACAAGTATACTGGTTCGGTCTACGAAACGACCTCGAGAGTGCCTCAATAAGCATAAGCCTAAGAGACGTCGTCCGTTTTTTAGAGAAACTGATCTACTTATATGCAACCGTTCCTTTTTAAGCCTTGCCGAATACGCGGTTTCCTTGTCCGTATGCCCTTATCATATAGTTCATCCCTGTGTAGGCGGTCCTTTGACATTTGAAGACACTGACCATGTTTTTCAAGTAAAATCAGTTGATTTTTTTCAGCTTTTGCCAGTTTGACATATGATGCCGTCTGACATCGTTTAGTTTACTGCATTNTGGGATAGTGTTTCTCTATTTATCTTATGTTGTTCTTCTGAGATATTGAGAGTTTTATTATCGCTCTAATACATTCAAATATTTAATATTCTTCGATTTGGTTCGTGCACATATGATGGGCATCCTTTTATAGATTTAATAACATTTCTTGCTACATACGCCATCTATTTTAACGAAATTGTTATTATCAAAAAAATATGTTGCACTTAAATGTGGTTGTTTGTCTTGATGCCTGGATTACCTAGTAACACCTCGCATGTTTTATCCATAGATACCTTTTGGTTTCTGGACATGAGTTACGTTGAAAACAGATATAACTAATGTAACATTACCACGAACGCCATGATGTTTTCGTTGGCGTTGTTGATAGCTAAACCGATATTCCGATACGTTTGATTAGCGTATATACGGAAAATGTGACCTTTTATATTGCCTTTCAACTTATACAGAATCACAGACACACATTTAGATCAAAAGGTTATTAAATAATCAGATTGAATACATCGACACGGGCGTTATCTAATAATCAATTATTGATTATTAGTTAACGCCCGTGTCGATGTTTTCAATCTGATTATTTAATAACCTTTTGATCTACATGTTTGTCTATGATTCTGTATAAGTTGAAAGGCAATACAAAAGGTCACATTTCCTGTATAAACGCTAATCAAGCGTATCACAACAATTAATTTCCTGTTTTGGTCACTATTAGATACCAAAGCACACTAGCAAAGTCGTTTTATGTGACATTTCAACGATAAAACAACGATCCAGATTTCGATGTGACGTCTTTAAATTAGTAATTGACATCAGCACTAACGTGATTTATTTTGCGAACAGCTAAGGTTAATGACGCGCACAAAGAAGGGTAATCAAAGACATGGCAACGACCTTTAACTATACCTCCCGTATCTATCAGTGCTCAAATGCGTTACAAAAACTCTGTCAGTTAGTGTCTTGATTTGAAAAGAGCGCATTTCAAGCTGTCAATGTTCAACGTGAAACTAATAACACGGAAACACATTGATTCACGTTAACAGCATTAAAAATATGAGTAGACGTCGACATTGTAATATCGCGCTATTTTTGCATACCGCAAGTAAAAATCGCTTTAAACAGGATTTTAAACATTAAATAACAAAATTGAAAAGCAATTATTCCATGTACACACGCATATACATTTGAACGCGAATTTTTACGTGATACGTGAGCCGCGAAAGATGATAACATGCGGGCGCGAAACGCTTTACATGCATATATGTAAGGAAAGTGGTCTTTGGCAATACATTGTTTCGAAATGATATGTAAATGAGATTTTGAACATCTCGCTCTTCGACGCTTTTTACTTGAGACCATTTGTTTGGCGACTCTGGAACACAGCAGTCAGTCGCTTCAAATGTACTCAAAACGAAACTGAAAACAACAAGATGTCGTCAATAAAAACAGGCATTTTCGTAAGAAGAGATCGCTCAAGCAGTCCATACGACGCAGGAATGATGCACCAAGACCAAGTGGCATACGCTCGCATTTTTAGGACCCTATGTTACCCACTGACAATGCAGTTTTGGCCTTATCTCCGTAATCTCGACTTGCCAATATCATAGATTATATGTCTAGCTTTAAAAAGTACTTAGAACCCACAAGTATGCCAACTATGTCGTCTAAACGGTGAAGCATATATAATGAGAAAAGCAAGACAAAAGCGAACAAAATTGTTTATCTTTCGGACAATAACAAAGATTGATTAGTCAGGGACAATACTCTCACGGATAGCTATGACGCACCCTTAGGTCAAAAGTAACTTATACACACTGCAGCTGAAAACATATGTAACCGCAGCGATACAATTGTACCGTGGTTATAATTTTATAACCGCAGTCATAAATTTATAAAAGCTGTAGTACATTTGAAACTGCGGTTACATTTTGTTTCTTCTCGGCAATTATTAACTGCGATATTATACAAATCTCAGCCTACATGAAAACAATATTTTGGCGTTACTAAATATACAATTTATTTCTTAACACGACGATTTTTATAAGTTATCTATTAGAAAGGAGATGGTTAACGGCAAACCTTTAGGTATTTCAGCATGTCAATGTTACACACAACTTTCTGCCAAAATATGTCTCCTGCAGGTACTTAAAAAGCTTGAAAATCAAATTTGCAAGAAATTACACTTGTCACAAAAGAAATATTTTAAATGTTAAGATGTGTAAAACGTTGCATAAAATTATATCTAAAATATCTCTGCCAATGGACACGGGTGTAAATAAACAACAAACATGATCAAGGCCAGCTTATTTAGGTTAACCAATTCACTAAAAATACAAGAATCTACAGGAATATACCAGAATATACCNTTCTCGGCAATTATTAACTGCTATATTATACAAATCTAAGCCTACATGGAAACAATATTTTGGCTTTACTAAATATACAATTTTTTTCTTTACACGACGATGTTTATAAGTTATGTATTAGAAAGGAGATGGTTATCGTCAAACCTTTTACGTATTCTTTTTTTTTTTAATTGGATGATGTAATAAATCAATTCAGCATGCCAACATTACACACAACTTTCTGCCAAAATACGTCTCTTGCAGGTACTAGAAAAGCTTGAAAATCAAATTTGCAAGAAATTAAACTTGCCATAAAAGAAATGTTTTCAACTTTAAGATGTGTAAAAAGTTGCTTAAAATTATATCTAAAATATCTCTGCCAAGGGACACGGGTGTAAATAAACAACAAACATGATCAAGGCCAGCTAATTTAGGTTAACCAATTCACTAAAAATACAAGAATCTACAGGAATATACCAGAATATACCCTTCATGCATATTTCTAAATAACAACAAAACCCATGTATGTATTATGATAGTGTAACAAAAAAGAACAAACATTTTATTCATTAAGAACCAAATATAAAGCATGAAGAGATTTGAATAAATATAAAAGCATTTCTGCAACATTAAATACAGTTGCACTATTGTAAAAAAATCATAAAGTAGCAGTCTTTTATTTACATTTAATAAAAAACAAGTATACATGCCCAGACACACCTTCATAAATTGTTCAATTTATTAAAACCAGTTTATAGGTATACTTTTACTGTTTATCATGATTGAAACTTTAATTATTTAAATTATTTCAATGTTATCTCAAACTGAATCTCCTACTGTAATAAATTCATCCCTGAGCAAACATGACTTCCAGACAACTTAACATCTACTTGGACGCTTAAGGGTAGTGGTCCTGACATCGATGTTTTCATGACATTTTGTGTAGCAATTTTGTTTTGACTTCGCTTTTTTCCAAATCAGACTAATAGGGCTGCTCATCTAAGAGTTCATTAAAAATGTTATACTATGAGTGTGATCTTATAAAAAGAAAAAAACAACAACTTAACATTCATAAAAACTCAAAATAATATGTGATTAATTTAATAAACCGAATCTTGGTTGTTATCAGTTATCAGGTGAAACATATTTGTAATAAAATACGCCTTCTAAGAGTTTGTTGGACATGAGCCCGACCCGAATGTGTCACATTATTTTTTTACCAATTAGCGCGCTTCAAGAATAGAAACTCATTCTGAACTACAATATAATTTTCTTAAATGGCAAAACTTCCAAATGTGTATATTAACTGTATACATTCTCAAAATTCTTTCGTTGTAATTAATTTGTGCGTTGTCATTTGTTTAATATCAATACATTACATAATAATACTGTAGGATTGGGACACACTTAGCCTCTAACCACACTTATATACTATAAAGTGTATGATAGGAAGAAAGTATGACTTTGAACCTTGCGTATTTAGCCATTCAAATAGTTATATAATTGATGTATTTTGTTAGAATATGCCCTATTTACTGTAATCCACACGTTTGACTGTTGATGATCGGATCTGAATAGTGCTGGGCTATCTTGACAGTGTCAGTGATGGGCTTCTGACAATTAAAAGACCATATCGCCGAATTCCTCAAAAATAAGTTTGAGGCAGGCGGTATGGCAACCGTCATCAACATGAGCACGTGTCCAGGGCGGATGTTTATTTCGCTCACAGTGGAAGCTGCACATGTAGGAAAAGTTATCAATAAGTTATATCATTTTACAGGCAACGTTATACAATTACAAAATATGAGTACTCGTCCTTTAAACACTATGAACAGTAGAAAAAAACAACCACATAAAATATGTGTAATTAATACGATTGGGATTGTTTGATTTTTTTATATAATCAGAGTAACAAAAGCCGTTTTGGTTAAAAATACAATTTAAAGCACAGTAATGTGAAACGAAAAGAACATTCTTGTCTAAAATTGTCATATTGTATTACATGATCCGGTGCCGTTTCGCAAATTGACCGGTTAAGTATTTGGAACTTAAAATGAAATAAAGGCCTGGCACAGATGTCTTGATCTTCCTGTGCCCTTAACACGTCTGTTTTGCAGCATCGTTGCGCTTTTATCACTTTAAATTGCCAATCGGAGGCATGGCTCGTTTAGATGAAACGTAAAAAACACAAACACAAATTGAATTTCGTGTTAAATTTCCAGCGTTCTTTCGAAAAATGTCAGTGGTTTAGGCGTAATCCATNAAATAAACGAAACAAATGTGACATATCTTCCTTCCTTACTGTTTTGGTTTTAAGTGGAAACAAAATACAATTTCTGTGTGGCCGTGAGGTGATTAGTCTTATGTGTAGCAATAAAACTGCTGAGTCCACAATTTGTTGGCATCGTATCGTACTAATTGCAATATTATGTTTATTCGCATGCCAGCTATTTCCCCAATATTAATAAATTTTGCTGCTCCTCAGGCATTATAACCAAATGTCTATGTTCGCCCAGAACTCTCTTTTTATTTGTGAGCGTAAGCGTAATGTAGAGGCAGTTTTGGAAAACCAGTTTTGGCTTAACTACGCTAGGAACCGTAACCCGTGACTGCCTGTGTGGATAACTGCAGTAAAATTAAGCAGACGAAAAATGCTTGGCTAGGAGCGTCTGCTCTAACCACCGCATCTGCCTGTTTATAAATAGTTCCCAGTTATAGTGTGTATGTATTCAAAAGTGTTTAACAGGTTGTAAGACAAAAAACGTTGGCCAGTCTAGAGTTTATCATTGAAATTTGTACATATTGGCTGCTTTCAGGGACAAAGGGGCTTAATGCTTGTCAAATAAGATTAGCCTGTGCACACTGATTAGCTGTGTCAAATAAAAACCCATCTCGACCTGTGCTTTAAGAAACACTCTTTATAAATTTGAATTAGTTGTGGTTATTTCAAACTTGCGATATGAAAAGCTATAACATAATTTTGAAAACTGAGTTGCATCTAAGATTATACAACAGCGAACAAATTCAGTGCCTTCCGCGCTTTGATTTCAATCAGCGACATCTGTGCTGTATCGTTTAAATGACATCGTGTCTTCACTCCTCGTCGAATTTCTCGTAGAGCAGGTCAAACGGAACGGTCTACGTATTTCGGTATCTTTATACAATATAACGACTTGCTTTTTCATCATTATATTAAATTAATTCACAAGTATCCAATCTCCATCGAGATTCGTGTTAGTTTTAGTTTAAAATCATACAATGAAACAAATCCATTTTTAATGAATTGAATCGGAGTAGGTTAAGATAAACACGATCAAATGGTCACATAGTTGAAATAGATGTTAAATAAATATAATTTAAATACTGTTTTCATAAGCAAACAATTTAAGCGAATATAAAAACTTTACATTGTATACTGACTATAACAATCTCAACGAAATAATCTTCAAAATCAATGTTATATTTTACTATTGAACGAAAAATTCCTAACCCACAATAAAATTATAAACTAATTATTGAGCGTCTCGTCGAATTGATCTAATTGAATTGTCCATGCGCTTCATTCGAATATTTGTGCAATTATGCCCACTAGTATGCAGACCCATGACGATATGTGAATATGTGATTGTTTGCCTAAGACTCTTCGTTTCAATCATTGGCGTCTGTGTCGTATTGTATAAACGACATTTCCTCTAAAGCGTGGGTTGCCAGGGCAGGTGATGCCATTTTAAAGTCGGTTACAATTGCTACTGTAAAAGGAAACAGACATAAAAGGCATTAACTTTCCGCATTTATGGTATTTTTCGTTTTAAGAAAGAATCTTCTAAGCAAAAATCCAGTGAGGCGGAAAGTGTCGTCACTGGTAAGCCTTTGCGGACTTCACAGGCTAATCTGGGAGGACACTTTACGCAAAAGCATTTAACCCTCTTTTCACAGAGCNATTTCAATCAGCGACATCTGTGCTGTATCGTTTAAAAGACATCGTGTCTTCACTCCTCGTCGAATTTCTCGTAGAGCAGGTCAAACGGAACGGTCTACGTATTTCGGTATCTTTATACAATATAACGACTTGCTTTTTCATCATTATATTAAATTAATTCACAAGTATCCAATCTCCATCGAGAATCGTGTTAGTTTTAGTTTAAAATCATACAATAAATTAAATCCATGTTTAATGAATTGAATCGGATTAGGTTAAGATAAACACGATCAAATGGTCACATAGTTGAAATATATGTTAAATGATAAACACGATCAAATGGTCACATAGTTGAAATAGATGTTAAATAAATATAATAAAAATACTGTTTTCATAAGCAAACAATTTAAGCGAATATAAAAACTTTACATTGTATACTTACTATAACAATCTCAACGAAAGAATCTTCAAAATCAATGTTATATTTAAGTATTGAACGAAAAATTCCTAACCCACAATAAAATTAAAAACTAATTATTGAGCGTCTCATCTAATTGATCTAATTGAATTTTCCATGCACTCTATTCGACTATTTCTGCAATTATGCCCACTAGTATGCAGACCCATGAAGATATGTGAATATGTGATTGTTTGCCTAAGACTCTTCGTTTCAATCATAGGCGTCTGTGTCGTATTGTATAAACGACATTTTCTCTAAAGCGTGGGTTGCCAGGGCAGGCGATGCCATTTTAAAGTCGGTTACAATTTCTACTGTAAAAGGCAAACAAACATAAAAGGCATACACTTTCCGTATTTATGGTATTTTTCGTTTAAAGAAAGTATCTTCTTAGAAAAAATCCATTGAGGCGGAAAGTGTTACTTTCATTTTTTACGCACATGCATTAAACCCTCTTTCCACAGAGCGGGGCTCATATAAGTTTAGCATTATTATCTGATAAATTGCCACTTAGCCAATCCATGTTAAGAATCTCATTTGCTTAGTATACACTGTGACAAAAAAACTCCCAAGTGCACCGTGGTTACGGATAACACATTCGAGAAAAAAACAGAAGCATGTTAAAACACAACTTTTCTTTATTTGAAGTATTTGAACACAGATATACTTCCTAGAAATATATAGTTAACCTCGATACATGTATCGAAGAACAAAACTAATAAGATCTTTTTTATTTTCTGAAATCAAGCGTATAAACTTGTTTTGCCAAATAATTCTTTTACCATTTTTGGTATCAATTATTATTATGATTCTGCATCGATGCAGTCCACGGTTCCACACAGTTCTAATTTTCTGATTGAAGACAAGTGTCCCTGCAATTATGCGAATGTCATGTATATATAAAATTCCAACGATATAATTTGACCGTACTTGTGTTGACATATACTGTGTTACATGGGTGATATTGAATTATGGCGCTTTTCCAGTGGTGATAGTGAATGCCAATTTGTGATCTTGTCGATCGCCGCTACAATTGCAGTTTTATATGCAAAGATGAAACAGGTGGTCCTCTTTAAAGCTTTCAAGCCTATAATTTTCCATTCAGCTTCTCCCTCAGGCTCGCATTTAAAACCACATATTTTCACATTTGCACTCAGTAGTTACTGTTAATTATGCTTTTCCATTCATATAATATGGATATTGGTGAGTTTCATAATGAACAGTGTTTGTAAGACTTTGTACAACATAATCAAAAACAACCAAACAAAATATTCAGCAGCACAAACAAAACAGTATTTTACAATAAAATATCGTACACCAAACAATATTGGTTAAAATATTTAAAAAGAAATCCACGCATGCAAAACTCAAAAGTACAGGTTGTATAATTGTATAATTAAATTTTTAATGCAGGTATAATTTAACAAATGTGTTTACAGAGTTTGTCACAAAATGGACTGCTTAATTGTGTATAATTCCTTCAGCGTGGACATATGGTTTCTCAATTTCTCAATTTATCTGCAGTTGCGTTTCTACGATATTGAGGAATTTGTTATCGCTCAAATACAATACTGTATTACATATTTAAGAGATGGACGGGTTAGAGTCATTTACTTTCATGCTGTTTGGTTAACATGATGGCCATCTTTTTCTAGATGTTATCACATTTATGTCCACATTTGATAATTAGTTTTACAAAATATTTACTGTCCAAAAATTATCGGCAGTAAAGTTGTTGTTTTCTCTCTTTCCCTCGATTCCTGTTTCATGTTCCATACAAACACAGATACCTATCGGTTTCAGGTCATGATTTTCGCTGAATACAAGTATAAATAATTCAAAACAACCACACAACACTTGACATTTCCTTTGGGGTTGTTGATAGCTAAAGCTATATTGATTATTAGTTAAGGCCCGTGTCGGTGAATTCAATCTGATTATATATAACCTTTGATCTTAGTGTTTTTCTAGCATTCTGTATAAGTTCAAAACAAATATAAAGGTCACATTTTCCGTCAATTCGCTAATCAAGTATTTCCCAAATATTAATTTCCTGTTTTGGTCATTATAAGATTCCATAGCACGCTAGCAACGTCGTTGTTTGTTACATTTCAACGATAAAGCGAGGATACACATTTTGATGAGACGTTTTTGGGGCGATTGCCTTCTGCAATTCACCCCATAGGTAACATAATATACGTATACCGGAGAATAAAGTCCGTTACTGCAGTTAACCACTTGGCATCCAGATTCTGCAGTCGCAAACAAAATAGCTCCGATCGCATGGTATTAGTTTTAATGCGCACAAACAGCTTACATCGCGCTTTCCATCCATGGCAACGTCTTTTCACTGTGGCATTAGCACCCGAGTTACACGCAGTCCTCATGGAATGTGTATACAGCGACGAAATATCGGTTGAATACTAACTATCTACACTTAATCGATACAGCGCATTCATGTTCTTTCGTTTTAAGAAATCAACTGCGTTCGCGATATGGGCGAAAACATTTAATTCCCACGCGCTACATTTTTCGGCGAAGCTGTTTAACCACACTTTTGACCTTAGGTGACCTTTAATCCTGACCAATAAAATTCAAATAAAAATTCCCGCCAGTAGGTCCAAAATGAATAAATCCGAATTGAACATTGGCTAATAATACGAAAATCACTGTAAACATTGGATGCATATCATGTGCAGAGAAATTTAAATATATTGTAAATAACATATATATTACAATAAATTAAAAACTGTCATGATTTAATACATTCTCTGAACATTACATCGAAACCTTTTTTACTTAGTTTACGAAGCATTATAGCATTAATCACATGTCTCTAAAATANTGATGTTCTTTCGTTTTAAGAAATCAACTGCGTTCGCGATATGGGCGACAATATTTAATTCCCACGCGCTACATTTTTCGGCGTAGCTGTTTAACGACACTTTTGACCTTAGGTGACCTTTAATCCTGACCAATAAAATTCGAATAAAAATTCCCGCCAGTAGGTCCAAAATGAATAAATCCGAATTGTACATTGGCTAATAATACGAAAACCACTGTAAACATTGGATACCTATCATGTGCAGAGAAATATAAATATATTGTAAATGACATATATATTACAATAAATTAAAAACTGTCATGATTAAAAACATTCTCTGAACATTACATCGAAACCTTTATTCCTAAGTTTACGAAGCATTATAGCATTAATCACATGTCTCTAAAATAAAAAGAAGCGATTGTTTACAATCCGTAACGGTCACACTAAACGCCTTTGCGTGACTTTGCGTGACTTTGCAGTGTTTAGTGAGACCGTGTACATTTTCATGTTTTGTTGTTTAAATATGTGTTTGTATTTTTATCTAAATTGTAAGCGAACTATTTTAATGAACAGACGAAAAGTCAGCTAGAGTTACCCGACTTGAAATTTCGAGTAAAAAACAGATTACTTGTTTGACAATGTTTGTTTTCTACGTCTCTGCCTCTGGTGTTTTCAACCGTGTAAATGGACACAAAATATGAACGAAAGGGTTTGTACTGACCTCATTGATAATAACTTATATACTTTTATAATGCAATTTTGATATTCGGTTTATAATGCTTTTAAAGCAGTGGTATTGTTTGTGTTTGTAATATGTTTTCGCGATGCCAAACATTAAAACACAGGACTGTTTTCCTGAAATAAATTATTAAAATCCTGTTCTGAGACGTTGATATATATAAAATAGAAGAAAATATTGACTTATTTTATTTTTAATATAAGGACATACTATGTTAACTCTTCGACAAAGTATAACAACGTTTGGCATTTATATTTTGAAGCAATTAATGGACAATCCAATGCAACATCTATGATTTTGTTATAAAGCTATTTGTTTGAATATAAATTGTACATAGGTATACCCCTTTGTGTATTTATGTGTAAAATATCAGTTAATATGAATATTATGAAACATTATTTTTATCTACAGATGAATGACCACGACTATTCTGCCTAGTTTTCACAGTATTAGACTCAAAATCGGATGGAGCACAGGTTCATGACATTACATTATCACTCAAGAAAAAACCAATTGTAAACTTCCGACTGAGAAATAAAATTGCGAAGTGGATTTCTGGGACTGTGTGATGGCTGATAAGGATTTGACATACATGATCTGTTAGATAGGATGTCCGTGCGACTGAATATTCCCCCTTTCTTAGGCAAGAATGACCAGCGCAGAATTTAAATTGACACAAAGCATGGCAGCCGAGAGAATTCATGTGGAACGTGCAATTAACAAAATAATTGTTTTCACATATTTGATCAGGTTATTCCGGTTTCTCTGTTTGGGACAATTAATGACATTTGGACGGTTTGTTCATTGCTGACTCTCTTCCAAGACCCAATTATATCATGACCCAGTGTTTTCCTAAACATACAGACCATTTACATGAATATGTGTCATACATGTAGGTATATGAAATACCATTGGCCGTGTGATTTGTGATTTTTTTTTGCTTTGTATAATGTTTTTGATACATATATTGATTTAAGCATTGATTTAGTAACAGATTTATGCTTTAAGAGTACTTTTAAATAAAAAATGTATACACATCTTTTTTAATCGTGTTTGTTAACTAGTTTTGATTTTATGACAACTGAATAAATACGTTTTTAATCTGAAATTTGCATTCGTTCTTGTGTTTCCTATTACTTCACAACTTATACAAACGCTTTACTGTGTTAACATGATTTAACATACGCTGTTTTTCTGGAGATTAGTGCTGTTAATTTTTATACGCTTGTGTAGCCTTGCCTGCAAAATCTGGTATACAGTCCAACCTGTGTTAGCAGCACCTCAATTAAGCAAAACACTTACATAGGTAGCTACGATTATGATTTAATAAATGACCTTTTGCGTGCACAAGCACCAATATCAACAGCCACCTGTTGTCATTGCTGTCATGTGTTTATTACAAAAACTTCATACGCCGTATTTCTTGTTTACTGTCAAAGTAAACATCTCAATGTTCTGTGCGCTACAAAGTTTTTATATGACAATTCGCCCGTGCTTTTCATGCCAGTTTTGAACTTTTTCCTTACACACGAAATACATGTTGTGGTTGTCACTTTCACAGCAGCTAATTATACGCCATGCATGTAGTAACATTCGGATAAGCGTTGTGGACTTCACATTGTTATATGCCATTCAAATTTACTTAGATAAAATAATGTGATCATTTCGCAAAACTTAACTTAGATATTAAACTGTAATGCAGTATTTTAACGTAAATGGATAAATAAACAGGCGAGTTAATAGTTATTTTCATTAATTATAATAAACAAATAATGTGTTAAACATAATAATGCTTTTGTGTAAACAGACTGTTAATTCAAGTTAAAACAAATGCTGTTTATTCAAAATAAAGGTTTGATGTGCCAATATTTGTTGATAAAAAATCCCAATTCGGTCCACTTTGTCGGTCCACATGGTCGATTAAAAAAATCCTATTTGCCCAGACTCCTTTTCCCAAAGTGGCCAGGAAAACCCCTGAATATTCAAGTGAACTATCTAGCTGTGACTTACAGAAATTCGGTTTTAAAGGACATATTTTTAGAAGTTCAGAGATGGGCATAGTTGATAGCTTAATATCTCATACAAGCCTGTGTATTGTTAACTATTTTTTTGCTGGCTTGATTTTCCAAGCAGATATCATTACACTCATCAAATGATATGTACAATCCCATTGTTTCATATGTTGGTTTGCAAGAACCAAGCTATAAAAATGCTTTATAGACTTCATCTGTTGTCTACGTTAGTATTTGCATTTCAGGGGTTGTCCAAACAATATTGGTCTTGCCCGCTTTTATTGGAATTTGAACTTCATTGTATTCATTTTCATGAGAATTAAAGGGATTTCGTTTATGGACAATCTGCTCTGTCAACGTTTCGCAGTTATGAATTGAAATGTACGACAATGACTTTAAAAGCAGAATTTACTTTTAACCCCAATAGCTAAATCATATATTATGTTGACAGCCTGTCACCCTTCCTTAATTCCACCTGTTTAATTCAACAAAGGTGTTGGCATCACGGTGTATAGTGTTTTTACGACCACACAATTTTAGCAAAATCGCCCCACCAGTACTTTCAGTACTTTGATTAAAATACTTATGGACATTAGCACTAACGTGATGTATTTATTTTGCGAACAGCTCAGTTTAATGACGCGAAAAAAGAAGGGTAATCAAGCCATGGCGACGACTTTTTACTATACCTCCCTTATCTGTCATTGCTCAAATACGTCACAAAAACTCGATCAGTCAGTTTGGTTATTAGGAAACAGCACATTGAAAGTTGTAAATGTTCAACGTGAAACTTATGAAACGGAATCACATTGGTTCACGTAAATAACAAGTGAAATCTATGTGAGAAAACAAATGTCTTGGTCTTCATGTGCCATTTAAACGTATGTTTTGCAGCGTAGTTATATTAGCGTGTTTTCGAATACTGTCACAATAAAGGCATAATCTAATAATCGTTGGCCATAGTTTTGTCCCTTAATTTACTTTTTAGTTGGCTGCAATTTTGGTTATATTCGATCATATTCGCTTTATTGTTAAATTACATTCAAAAATTAAAAAAAGACTACAGCTTGAAAAGATATCTACATGCTATTGCATATTCTTATTTAGTTAAGTTTATGAAAGAATGTTTAGCCGATCTACCTACCCTACTGTTTGTGGCGATGTTCGTGGACAAACACGACATTTCTCGTTTTGCCTTATTGTGATAAGTCGTTAGTGTAACAATAAACCTGCTGAGTCCACAATACAAGACGTTGTTTAGCCTACTGTCGTTCTAATTGCAGCATTATTTTTATTCTCATGCCAGCTATTTCGGCATATTTAACCAATTTAGCTTGTCCTCTTGCAATTTACAAAATGTCAACGTTCGCCCAGAACTATCTGTTTTAATAAGTGACACCTGTGCTGTATCGTTTAAACGACATTATTTCGTCACTTCTCGTCGTATTGTTTTAAGAGTACCGGTAGGTCAAACGGAGCTGTATGCGTAAAGAGGTATCTTTTTAAAATATAATAGTTGGCTTTTTTGTCATCCCGATATTAAATGAAGTCCAAATTAACCTATCTAAGTCAAGGCTCTTGTTCGTTTAAGTTAACAATATAAACATAAAACAAATTCACTTTTAATGAAGTGCATTTAATAAAAGGAAGTTAAACAATATTAAATGGTCACAGCGTTGAAATATATGAATAATGATTAAAAAATATACTGTTTACATACGCACACAATTTAAGAAGATATACACACATTAAGTTTCTGACTATAGGAAGCGTAAGCAGAGCATCTTATAAGGCAATTTACTACTATGAAGGTACATCTTTACCATTAAAAGACAATTACCCTATTCACTATATAAACATAAACTAATTAGTGTGCGTCCCGTCGAATTGACGTCTAAATCTATTGACCATATACTCCGGTCAGCTATTATGCTGTCCTCTGACAATATGTGAAAAAGACAACGTTTGCCTAAAACTCTTCTTTTCAATAATCGACATTGCTTTAAAGGCATTTCCTCGTGTTGCCATGGCAGGTGATGCCGTCATGAAATCGGTTGCATTTACTACTAGAAAAGACACACAAGTTGTATGAGTCGTCAAGTGCCTCGATTAAGTATGTCTTGTTGCATAATTATACTATAAAATTGCCACTTAGCCACATGCTGTTGCTGATCTCGTTCGCTTCAATATCAATTGTGACAAAAAAAATATCCGACGCAGTGTGATGACGGATCAAGCATTCTTGATATATCAGCCACGGTAAAACTAAAATTCCCTTTATTTGAAGTAGTTGTACACTAATATACTGCCAATAATTGGATACTTAAAATTATTAAAGCAATTAATTGGATTATGTTTATAATTATATAATTAAGTATTTGTTGGCATATGCTGTGTTACTGTTGTCGTATTAAAGGACGGCTCTTGGTGATAACGAATGGCAATTGGCAATAGTCTCGATCACCGCTACAATTGGAGTCAAAAGGCAAGGATCAAACGGATAGTCTTCTGTAGAGCCTCCACCATTTTGTACAGTATCTCCTGCAAGCTCACAGTTCAAACCGTACATTTTTACTCAGTAGTTAATGGTGATTATACATATCCTTTGAGGAAAATGGATGTCGGTGTGTCATCATGAATAGTGTTTGTAAGACTTTGTGAAACATCAGCACAAACAACCATAGCGAAATACTTAGTAGCACACACAAATACTTGACCATAAAATTCAAACAATCAAACATGAATAGTTATATATCTAAAAACAAAAACGTTCATAACTCAAACTACATTACGGATAGTTTCATTATCAAATTGTTTATGCAGAATTCGTTTAATAAATATATATTCAGTGCTGGTAACCAAATGGACTTCTCAATTGTCTTTAATTCCCCCAGCGTAGAAATATAGTTTCCAAATGTATCTGCGTTGTGCTTCTGATATATTGGCGAAGTTATTATCGTTACAATATGATTCTGTATTTTACATTATATGACTGACGTGTTATTGTTGTTTTATTCTTGCTGGTTGGTTTGTTGAAATATGATCGCCACTCATTTCTAGATTTTATAAAATTTCTCGCACATATGCTTTCTATTTTTAAGAAATTGATGTTATATTGGATATAATAAAAACAAATTGCACTCAAATGTTGTTGTTCTTTATTATTCCTCGAGTCCCTAGCAACACTTTGTTTGTTTCGTACACACATAGATACCTTTCGGTTTCTGGTCATGAGTTTGGCTGAATACAGCTATAAATATTTCAAAATGTACACGAAATTCTTGATGTTTTCGTTGGTGCTGTTGATAGTTAAATCGATATTGAGCATATGTTAACGCCCGTGTCGATCAATTAAATCTGATTATTTATAAGCCTTTTGATCTTCATGGTTTTCAAACAATTTGTATTAGTTGAAAGAATATATAAAGGCCATTTGTTCCGTTATACGCTTAATACGCTAATAAAGTGTTTTCCAATTATATTAATGTTCTGGGTTAGTACTATTAGATTCCATAGCACACTAACACAGTCGTTTTATGTTACATTTCAACGAGAACGCGACGATGCAGATTGATTTTTAAGTGACTTCAGTCACGGACATCAGCATTAGCGGGATGTATCTTTTATACGAACATGGAAGTTTAATGTCACGGTCCATCAAAGCAATGACGACAACCTTTAACTATACCTCCCTTATCTGTCAGTGCTCAAATGCGTTACAAAAACTCTGTCAGTTAGTGTCTTGATTTGAAAAGAGCGCATTTCAAGCAGTCAATGTTCAACGTGAAACTAATTACACGGAAACACATTGATTCACGTAAACAGCGCTAAAAGAAATATTATGAGTAGACGTTGAAATTGTAATATCGCGCTATTTTTGCATTCCGCAAGTAAACATCGGTTTAAAAAAGATTTTAAACATTAAATTACAAATTGAAAAGCAATTATTCCATGTCAACACGAATATATATGTGAACGCGAATGTTTGCGTGATACGTGAGCCGCGAAAGACGATTACATGCGAGCGCGAATTCGCTTTACGTGCATGTTAGTATCGTGTTGGTTCTGTACAGAAACTACAAATAACAATAAAGAGATATTTCTTTTTTTCGGCGTACCTGTCTTACATGGTTTTTGACCTAGATTTCTTGCGAAAATTATATGCAGCTGGAATTTTGACTGCAAACAGAATTGCGCAATTGTTCATGCTTTATTAAATTCAAACTTACACAAATGGTTTTAGGTATTTATTAACGAGTTTACTCATTGTATGTTATGATCAGCAAACAATATTTCCCTAGTAAATTCAACGGTGCAAGTGAAGCTTTAAACACATAAGCTCATTGACGGGGTATATCTAAGGTAAAATATGCGTTATTACAGACAGATAGTTGGGTAATCCAATGACATAACGTGTGGTCCTCAAGAAAAAGCAATTTTACATAATAAATGTATGTTTTTGTTTTGTTTTTATTAAACATTTGTAATAGGAAAGTATATTACTGACGACATGTTGTTGTTTTATCTACCTCCATGTGTATGCTCAAAAAAGAAAATATTGAGCAACCGAATGCGCTTTGGTTGTAATTAGCCTTTTGCAAAGACACCTTTCCTCAAAAATGTAATGAACGGATATGAAGGTGATCGTAGTGATCCGGACAAGAATCTTGCTTGAGAAATTCGGATAATCTTGCTCTATGATAAATTGTTTTCTGTTTTGCGATCCATGTGTTTGAGTATGTCTCATATTGATCTTAAAGATAAGCAAAAAACACTGATTTTTATGGAATTACATAAGAAGTTTTATATCGTCTTGTCATAAAAAAAAATCGTTATGTAAATGATAGATACTTCATTAAAACTCTCCATTCTACAATTTCCATTTAAAAAGGTTAAATTTATTTATTGTGCAGAATCATATTTTTCTGCAACTACTTAGTATACAACAACTTACTCTAAGGATAAACGATAAGAAGAGTGAGACTGGGAACCAGCGAGTAATGGCGGCTTTTTGTGGTCTTGTCAAAATAAGTGATAAGTTATTAAATTAAAGCCATACAAAACATTTTGCAAACCGGGATAAATAATGTAGCGTACCAGAAGAAACACAGCTTTGTACGGATGTGAACTATTGCATGTAAGGTAATGCTTTCAATATAAATGTAATGGTGCGGCCATACTGATTTTACCTAAGTTGTACACAGTTTATATGCCCATGTGTAACGGTTCAATGTGAAAATCACACGCATGACAAACTAAAGTACATGTATACTGTTCAAAACTACTTAGATGATCCACACGATGTCAACTAAAGATGAGATTGGTAAAAAAGAAATTGACTCTACTGGTAACATCAGTGAAATTCAACTGCCTGAATCACCACCACAAAACGAACATACATCTTAAACTCAAAAACCGCGAAACGGTAAAATGTCGAAAGTTGGTGACCAATTGGAAAACATAATGTAATGTTTCATCCGAAATAAATGACATAATCCAACTTAAAGACATCAATCACAAGCCGGCAAATAATACGTTGATAAGTCAATCGAAGAAATAAAAATCAATCTTAAGCAACTAATAGAAATGGATGACACCCGAATGATAGATACCATGAAATAATTATCATCGGGTATTAGACGAAATTGTGACTGCGGCACTCACTATACTGAAAACTAAATTAACAAGATACAAAATAATTTGTGAAAGATACATTGAAATCATTTGTTGAACTTTGTAGAAAAGAACCATTTAAAAATGAGCTTGTGCTTCAAAATCCACTAGTCTATAACCCAGATATAACAATTTGTGGCAAAATCATGGTTTGACAAAGGCGTTCATTTGGTTGGTGACTTGATGCACATCACTAAACTGTTAACCTTTTACAGTTATGATGAGTTTTCCAAACTTCCATCCAAACTACTTATTTTTTCTGGGTATAATTAACGCAGTGAAACAATAAGTTAAGCTTAGAAGCTCTTATGACACAAGCTTTATGAAGCCGTTTATCCCCACCAGCTTCGGTCCATCTTGGTAAACACAAAAGGTACAAAACCTATGTATGACAAATTTTCTAAAGTCGATTCTTTGCCAGTGTGTAAAGATAAATGGTTGTACATTTTTAATTATATTGAACCACAAGAATGGCGAAGTATTTGTATATGCCCTTTCGTATTACACGGGATACCAATTTGCAGTGGTTTCCATACAGATTGTACATACAATTATAGGTAAACTTTTTTTTTTAATTCAAAATAGGATATGCAACTTCAGCCAACTGTACTTTTTGTAAAACTAAATGTGAAACTATTCAACATATAGTTTGGGAATCAAAGCATGTCAATCAGTTAATGACATACTTGTTTTCTTGATGTACATGTTATCATCTTTTTAATCTTCTTAATATGCCTTCATTCATACTGGGACATGCAAACACAAATAGGTCTTTAGGCTATTTTTTTTTTTTTTGATAAAAACGTTTATTTATAATTGTAAAATGAACAAAAGTAGAACCACTCGTAAAGCATCAAAATCGTATCTTTGCTTGAATTGTCATGTTCTAATAGAAATCAACTATTTTAATGGTTCGTGTAATAGTAAAGAATGGGAAATATTGTTAAATCTTTTCCAGTAGTTGTTAGTTGTGATATGGTACATAAGAAGTATTGTATCGTTGACTGTTTCTTGATGTTTTTTATTTATTATATTGTAATGTAAAAGCTTTTGATTGTTGAGTGTACAAAATGTGTTATACTTTGATATTTAACTTGCAAACTCTATGGAGTGGGATTTCCTCAATCCCCATACCTTTATAACGCCATTCTTGTTTGATACAGGGTTGGGTGTTTAAAGCTTATTAAGCGTCAGCGTGCGTTTGTTTATATATTAACCAAACAGATATACAAAAGATAGCAAATCACACTATATTTCATGCATGTACAGCTCAATTAAGACTTAACTTATGCATTTAATTTGTACGAATTATTCGTTAGCTGATTCATCAATGTCTTGATATGTTTTCATTATTAAAAGCTCCATCGGACGTTTTCATGAAATCAGCTTATACAACTAATTTTGAAATGTAACTTGACACGAACATCAGCTTATAAATCTAATTTCGCATTGTAGAACATGTTCTTTTGATTTACTTCATATTGACCAGCACACTTAAACCGAATATGTCAAATACATTCGAATCGGGACAAGTTCTGTATATTGCTGAAATAAATGTTGTTGTTGTTGTTGTTGTATAAAATATGTAATGGTTATAATAACCCTATTGAATCAAATTATAAAAAAAAAAACATATTTATTTTACAGTTGATATATATATATCTTAACTTGCTTTATATTATATGCAATGCTGGTGTGATAATTGAACTTGGTGAGATTAATTTGTTTCATGCTGCTTACTTTCTCAGTAGGACATAAAATCGGTTAATTAACATGGGGCTAGGTTGAAGCGCTTTCTCTAGTCCCGTGCAGTAGGAAACAAGAGTCAAATAATTAATACTGAGCGAGAGCTCAGTTCCTTTTTACTGGCTACAAATGGTGATCTGTGCACATCGACTCAGATGGCAAATCGACTAAGATTGAGATTTGATTGCCTAGGCAACGCCTTGTTCATATCCATATAAGAATTGTTTTATTATTGTAAGTATCTCCAGATATTTTTTTTTAATTATAAAAAATATCATTTAATATATATTTAAATATTTAAAAAAAACTTTTTTTTTTTTGTAAACCGGCTTAAACTAAATAACATAACACATGCAATAGACAATCCGCTAATAATCTCTATACATTTTATTTCATTATTAGGCGTACAATTTTGAAATAAACTCTTGTGGTATAATATTTTAATTTGGCTTAATCTCAGCAGTTATGTAATAAAGCTGTCGCGCTCAGAACAATGACGGTTTTTTGGTCATAAGGTAATGTGTTTCCAGTAATTGTGGTCCAGTAATTTATACTATTCAGACATGCAGAAGATCTTTTGTTAATGTTAATTAAACATGACATACTAATTAACTCCATTTCTGTACATAGCATTTGCATGTCTTTCCTAACAAAGACTCAGTTTAGAACTATATTTTGTCAATTTTGAATCAGAATTGATTTGGCAAACACAATATACAGTAAAGTTATTTATGAAAGCACCTCCTGTGATTTAATAACACGATTAATCGACATTGTACGCTTTTATGCTATCTTTGTGGCTATGATCAAGAATGATCGACACACTGGGGAATACCATCAGTGTTTTCAACGGCATGTGTACGACACATAAGGACAAACATGATCTCTATCAACACTCAAGCGATTCAATTAAAAAAAAAATACTTTTACAAGTATTTGAATATTTCATAAATAGGAAAACGTGTTTAGTTTCGGTGAAAATGTACATGTTGTTTTCATTAAATAATTATTGAAGAAGATTCACTTAAAAGGTTGTTCCAATTAAATTTTTCTAATTAAATATCTGTGATTTTGATAATTACGCCCAGTTATCACATTTGACTTATTTTGAATGAATAACTTCGTAACATTCCTATATACCAGACGAAATAGTAAAACAAACGCTATCAATAAACAAGAACTGACGTGATAACATAGTATTTATCTTCCCGCTGTCCTCCATAGTTCCATATATGCATATTTATGGTATCGTATTGGTTGTGATCTGGTTACTTCAATACGGGAACGAAATGTTCTGGATGAACGACAATCTTCACTCGTAAAAGTTCTTGTTTAATCCCTAGCCCCAAAAGTTGTAACTTCACTGCAAACACAACGAGCAATCGTTCGCCAAATGAATGCTAATGTTTCTTTGAAGTTCTAAAAAATTCAAATGATATTTAACAACTTCACACTGTCTTACGAAATATTGTAAATGTTCTGTCGACGTTCAAATCATATTAAAATACTTTTTACTTTCTTACGACATTCAAATCATATTGAAATACTTCATACTTTTTTCTTGAAGTTCAAATCGTATTGAAATACTTCATACTTTCTTACAGCGTTCATATAATCTTTAACTATTTCATATTTTAATACTTTTGTTATTCTTTCTTCTCTCTTCTCTCAAATCGATATCTATGTAATTATATTCGTGCGAATTCGAGCAATATTGTTCTATTTTTTGTATTAATGCTTCTCAGAGGACAAAGGGCAATTAATATATTGAATGGAATATCTGAATGCGTGCGTAAAATTTGGCATGTTCTCGAAAACAGGTTTGCTCATTTCCCTGACAAAAAGTATATGTTTTATGTATAGCTACTTTTGAATATTTATTGGATATGTTTTGCATCGGAGTCGCGATTGATGTTTTCCTCATGCAAAGAGTAATCGACAGTTGGACGTTAACGAAATCAAGAAAGGCAAATACGTTAAGAACTAACCACGCAATGCGAGAAAGAAGGCGTTATTGGCATTTTCATCCAGTCCACTTTTGCAATTACCATCTTTGATGAAGTGGTTACGGGATAAAAGAGAAATCGCTCTATAAATCGACAGCGGCCTTTTTACACTCAAGATAACGAGGAAACTAGGATACTCAATTATGTCGTACAACTGTGTTATTTAATACTAAATACTATTTTCGCGCGGATGTCTGTATGTGTAACGTAGAATTTAAGTGCTCTAGATGTATACTTATTATAAACATCGCAATACGCATTAAGGAATCTTGATAAACTATCAGGACTTTCAGATAGAAATGAGAACTCATTGCACGTGTCAATTAACACACTATTGGAGTAGCGTGTTGAAGGCGACATATTGAATTGCTATGGTAATCACCCGCAAGATCGTAAATATAACTAAAGGAATAACTTAAACAACAATAATACCAATTACATCTACCGATTTTCATTTCTAATGAGACATCGTATGTGGTTGATTTCAATTTTTATTTTCACAGCTTCATTTACAGGGATCTAAGACAAAATGCGACTTATCAGTGACATGGCAAGACACCTTTAAAAAGATAATTCACTCACCGTTAAGAGTTCAAGTCTAAAACGATTGTGCTGTTAGAGGAAGTTGTGAGCGTCAAAAAATCAGGGATGACATCAGGCTGGCGTTTAAGTCGAAAAGGGAAAATCTGCACACAACTTTTAACATTCGTCCATTGGCAAGGTGTGTAGTCAAGCTTTTTTTACGTATTGTGTCAAGAAATACAATGTTGGCATTAGCGCTGCTGCAGTTTTTATACTTGGATGACTTTTATAACTTCTCAACAAATATTTAAAGTCCATAGTTGTTTTTTCCTAAACACATAGTAAACAACTTGGTATTTTCAAATCCCTCGGCCTTTTAGCTGGCACGCTTTTTGTTACATGAAGCCTAATTATATTGGAATGTATGACAATATGATTGTGTAGGAACAAATATATCATATTATTGTGCTGCATACATGTGCAATAATTGTAAATACTACACGTTATTGACTCCGCATTGACGTGTCGCAACATAAACGTGTGCCGTCACTTCTATTCGTTGATTGTCACTTCATAGACAGGGTATTTTCGTCTATGCGGCAACGCGCAACGCATGGACAGGTATTATGTCATTGCTGATAATGAATATGATGACGATGACGATTATAACGATCATCATGACGATAATTATTTTTGAGGGACAAAGAAGGCTCCACCGTATGGTCTTTGATTTATGTTTAAACGCATATATACCGAGGAGGCGGACTTAAAGAGGCACTGACTGGGAATCAAACGGCAACTGGTAATAAGAATGTCGCTCGTAATCAGTTTCTCTAGATTGTTATACCAAATATGGGTAGTATACTGAGGAAACATGTACCGACACTTCACACGGACAGGATGGAACTATTGTTCTTGCATGCACATTTAACATTAAGAAGAGATCTGGACAACATTTTGGTTCACTAGGGGCAGGGGTGGGCATGTTGCAAACAGCAGCAATTTTAACTTTGGTTTTGAATTAAATACATGCCGGTTGTGTTTATTATACAATGGAACGAGTCGATAGCGATACAATGGTTTTCGGAACCATCGAAGATTCCTTTATACGATTCATGTCGGCTTTTTATATTATTTGCATGCTACCTGATGTAAAGGTTGGTCGATGATAAAGTGAGCTAACTTGAAGTTGTAAATCAAATTACTTATATGATGATGCCGTTAAGAATGATCAATAACATTTAAAAAGTATAATGTTTGTTAGTTTTGATTGATATTTTTAATCATAAGTGAAATCTATGCTTGTACATTTGCTTCAAATGCTATAGTGATATGTCTTGAAATTAAATTGACGGTATTTGTCACATAAAGTTGTTGACTTTGTTGAGGTGAACTATATAGGAAGGATAATTGGTGGCTAGTTTTCCATAAGTTACGTACATGTCATCACACAATTCCTACATCTTGCTCAGATTTTGAAGTTATTCACATAATAAAGAATATTTCATCTCTGTTGGTGCGAAACATAAATTCATATTCATTTTAGTTAAAATGTATATACAATGTGCCGTCTCTGTAACATCTGTCTGTCTGTCTATCTGTCTGTCTGTCTGTCTGTCTGTCTGTCTGTCTGTCTGTCTGTCTGTCTGTCTGTCTGTCTGTCTGTCTGTCTGTCTGTCTGTCTGTCTGTCTGTCATATACAACATAAAAATCATAAGTTACAAGGTTTATTACTTCTGGATACGCAATTGACTATGCGCACACATTAAATGGATCGTATATTTATGTGGTTGCGTCACTTCATTAAAATGTCATGACATGCTCTTAACTGGGTTTAATCATGACATTATGACACTATCCTGATTATGTTGTTTTGCATTAGTTGATGTGGCGTACCAGCGTTGATCTTGATTGGCTTAATGGCCTGTTTAATGGAAATGAACAGTCCTGTTTATACACTAATGACATTACGCACGCAGCATTTGGCGTAGTGTATATACCGTTCAGTAATTTAAAGCTGATATATAAACATGTATATATATATATTTGGGATTGTCATAATATGCACCTTTATATTACATAATCCATTAAATAAAATGGGTGGTTATGTGTATTAATGTGTTCATTTCGTTTTTTGATGGCGATCAACGTTTGGGTTCACAAGGCGTACATAAAACAAGCCATTACCATAGTTTGTGAAAATAAAAATAGAAACAAAAGGCCGGCAGGTGTCTGTATAAATAGAAATAATTTCTGCGACAGATGCATATCTTATAATATGTGAGATACTTATCACATTTTTTAAGACGAACGGAAGGGTACACAATCAAGAAGAAGGAAGAGAAACAAATCTATACTATTTATATATAATAACATAAACAAATGCGCGAATAGACATTTCTGCAAAAAAAAGCAATACAAGATTTATACAGTATATTTACAAACATATACCTTCAGGTCATTAAGCATGATTTGCATAATGAATATTTTGTGTTTGTTAAACAATTCGCTCAACAAATGCTCAATTGTGGATTTAATTCATGATTCCAGAGTATTTTGCGTTTTCAACACGCGTCAAACAGAATCAGAGACTGCGGTTAATGTGACGTGATGGTTTAGAAAAATATAACTCACTGGTCTAATACGTTTAACTTAATTTGATGCGATGTTCGTTTTATGCGTTTGAATGTACGGCGCCGTATGATGATGGTAGAGTTTTTCGTGTAAACCCTGTGTAATGCGACACTATCAAGCACACAGTGAACACGATATATAAACATGTTCAATAACTAGAAAAAGAAATCTGCATAATCTTAGGTAACGCCTACAACAAAAAAACAGCAGTAGCAGGCACACCAACACCACTACCAACAACAAAACCACAATGAAATATGTACATATTTGTTTATTTGTTTAAATTGGTATGAATTGCTTTATATAATATAACTACGATTATCCACGCAAATTGATAGTGACAATTTAACCTCAATACAGGGAAATTATTATCCGCTACTCTTTTATTTAAGGCTTACGACCAAATCCACATTCAATCAATACAAAACAAACAATACGACATTAAATAAAAACGATGACAATAAGTTGCATTATGTGTCCTTTATATTTGGATAAGTTTTTAAAAAAAAAATGATGCTTCATGTATAATCTTAGAATATACAATACAATAGGATTTTACCAAACCATCTACCGAAATAAATATGGTTTTAGTTGACCCGTATAACTATTCTCTATAGCATGTTTTTAATTGTATTGATTCAACGTACGTAGCATATTGTGATAAGAAAGTAAACCATTCAGAGTGCATCATTATCCATAAACCCATTGCACCTAAACTGTCCGTAAAGGGTTAAGTGTCAAGCACCGGGTTGTTTTAAAAAATTATCATCCCATAAGCAAATCGAACTGTCATTCTGGTGGCGGATGCTTATAATACTTCACAACCCTCATTGCTATAGTGAATGGTATTATGACGATCTAAGCCAACACACCTTTCATCACATACCGGACATCGTTCTTGTATTAATATGTAATATACATGCACTCTAAGCTTTGGTTTAGTCTAAAAACGTGTCGCAAATGTTGTTCGTGTTTTATGAAGGAACATTTTGTCGGAAGAATAATAATTCAAATCGAGTGTGCAAAGTGTTCATAAAATGAATTCCAAACTTACATTAAGTGTAATTTTTTGTAAAGTCTAAGTCAAAAACAGATTTGATTTTTTTTCACATTTGTCTCGAAATCATTCTTTTAGGGATTAACAACTAAGAATATTAATATAATGAACATTTCATCAAGACCAATTCAGTCAAAATATTCGAACTCTTTAGTTAAAAGGAACACTATTAGAACAATAACGATTTTAGTTGGAAGTAAATAACTTTAATTTAATTTCATAAAATAAATATATCAAACGTGAATACGTTTACATCATTGTGTTATTGTGTTTATTCTTTAACTTATTGGTACTAGAAAAACTAATTAAGATACCAGACTCATTAACATGCGTTTGGCTCACATGATTCATATTTGTTTCTTGTATATTTTATATATATTGGAAATAACATTTGCTGCGGGTTGACTCGGTATCCTGCAGACGTTGTCGACGACGTTTAATAAATTGATGGTTTATATTAATTTCGAATCTAGTGGGAGGCGGAAAACTACTACGGGCGAGGCATGGTATAGGGGTGATAACTTAAAAAAAGGTTAGGGTAAGGGTTAGGGTTAGGGGTCGGGTTAGGGTTAGGGTTGGGTTTAGGCTAACCCAAACCCTAACCCGACCCCTAACACTAACCCTAACCCTAACCCTCTAACCCCCCCTTGCGCAATACCATACCATGCCTCGCCCGTTGTAGTTTACCGCCTCCCAGTCAGATATTGAGGAACCAGACATAAATTTGATGGATGACTTTCCCATGTCAGTAGCAATGTTATTATAGAATCTTCTAACTAGGTAAATAGATAAGCACAGCGCTTTTACCGCTGCGTTGCATATAGATAAAAAAAATCAATTGTGTCGCACGTGCTGATTGTGTTTGAATGAGTATATATTTTGTTTGATATCGTTCTTATGACAGACACCGTTAGGTCACCGTTAGGCCCAGAACTCTCTATTTCAATTAGCGACATCTGTGCTGTATCGTTTAAACGACATAGTTTCGTCACTTCTCGTCGTTTTGTATTTACAGCACGTTAGGTCACATGGCGCTGTCTGCGTAAAGAGGTATCTTTATAAAATATAACGGATGGCTTTTTCGTCATTCCGATATTAAATTTATTCCCAATTAACCTATTTAAGTCAAGACACTTGTTCCTTTAGATAATTCTATTTAAAATTACATAAAACAAATTCACTTTTAATGAAGTGCATTGAAAAAGCTTAAGATAACAAGATCAAATGGGCACAGCTTTGAAATAGATGTATGTATAATGTCCTGTTAAAATACGCAACCAATTTAAGAAGATATAAACACATTTAGTGTCTGACTATAAGAAGNAGTGTTCATAAAATGAATTCCAAACTTACATTAAGTGTAATTTTTTGAAAAGTCTTAGTCAAAAACAGATTTGATTTATTTCACATTTGTCTCGAAATCATTCTTTTAGGGATTAACAACTAAGCATATAAATATAATGAACATTTCATCAAGACCAATTATTGTGTTTATTCTTTATCTTATTGGTACAAGAAAAACTAATTAAGATACCAGACTCATTAACATGCGTTTTGCTTACATGATTCATATTTGTTTCTTGTATATTTTATATATATTGAAAATAACATTTGCTGCGGGTTGACTCGGTATCCTGCAGACGTTGTCGACGACGTTTAATAAATTGATGTTTTATATTAATTTCGAATCTAGTCAGATATTGAGGAACCAGACATAAATTTGATGGATGACTTTCCCATGTCAGTAGCGATGTTATTATAGAATCTTCTAACTAGGTAAATAGATAAGCACAGCGCTTTTACCGCTGCGTTGCATATTGATAAAAAAAAATCAATTGTGTCGCACGTGCTGATTGTGTTTGAATGAGTTTATATTTTGTTTGAAATCGTTCTTATTACAGACACCGTTAGGTCACCGTTAGGCCAAGAACTCTCTATTTCAATTAGCGACATATGTGCTGTATCCTTTAAACGACATAGTTTCGTCACTTCTCGTCGTTTTGTATTTACAGCACGTTAGGTCACATGGCGCTGTCTGCGCAAAGAGGTATCTTTATAAAATATAACGGATGGCTTTTTCGTCATTCCGATATTAAATTTATGCCCAATTAACCTATCTAAGTCAAGACACTTGTTCCTTTAGATAATTCTATTTCAAATTACATAAAACAAATTCACTTTTAATGAAGTGCATTGAAAAAGCTTAAGGTAACAAGATCAAATGGGCACAGCTTTGAAAAAGATGTATGTATAATGATGAAAAAATGTCCTGTTTAAAGACGCAACCAATTTTAGAAGATATAAACACATTTAGTGTCTGACTATAAGAAGCGTAAGCAAAGCATCTTTAAAGTCAAAGTCAATGTAATACTATGAAGGTATTTCTTTACTATTAAAAGAAAATTGCGCTACCCACAATAACAAACAGAAACTAATTATTGTGCGTCCCGTCGAATTGACGTCAAAATCTGCTGCTGACATACTCCTGGCAGCTATTTCCGCAATGTTGCCAACTATTATGCTGTCATCTGACAATATGTGAAAATGACAACGTTTGCCTAAAACTCTTCGCTCCAATCATAGACATATTTGTTTTTATTGCGTATACAACATTTCGTCGTAAACACGATTACGTTTACTACTGTAAAAGACACAAACAAGTTGTCTGAGTCGTCAAGTCCCTCGATTACGTATGTCTTGTGGCATATTTATACTATACAATTGCCACTTGCTAATTGCTGTTAAGGATCTTGATCGCTTCAGTAATTATGACAAAAATTGCTCCCGACGTAGTGTGCTGACGGATCAAGCTTCTTGCAAAATATCAACCATATTAAAACTCAAATTCCATTTATTTGAAGTACTTGTACACAAATAAACTTCCTATAATAAAATTATTAAAATAATTATAAAATAAATAAAATAAAATTATATTTATAATTATACATGTATAATTCAATATGTGTTGGCATAAGCTGTGTTGAATTGTGGTATTTAATGACGGCGTTTGATGATTACGAATGTCAATTGGCAATCTTTCGATACTTTACCATAAAAATAAACATAAACAACCGAACCCAAATGGTAAAATTATTTATGAAAAAAACAACCAAGCCTTCATAACTCAAAATTGGATTTTGTATATTTTCATAATCAATATTTCAAAGCCGTAATCATTTAAAAAATATGTAAACAGTGCAATTAACAAAATGGGCTGCTAAATTGTTTCTAATGTCATCATTATGGGATAGTGTTTCTCTATTTATCTTATTTTGTGCTTCTGAGATATTTAGGAATTTATTATCGCTCTAATACATAACAGTATTTCATATTCTTGCAATTTGGTTCGTTGACATATGATGGCCATCCTTTTCTAGATTTTATAACATTTTTTGCTACATATGCCATCTATTTTAACGAAATTGTTATTATCCAAAAATATTTTGCAATGAAAAGTTGTTGTTTGTCTTGATGCCTTGATTACCTAGTAACACCTCGCATGTTTTATATAAAAATAGATACCTATTGGTTTCGCTGAAAACAGTTATAAATAATTTAACATTACAACGAAAGTCATTGTGTTTTAATTGGTCTTTTTGATAGCTAAACCGATATTGATTATGAGTTAACGCCAGTGTCGATGCATTTAATCTGATTATTTATAACCCTTTTGATCTTAATGTTTTTCTAGGATTATGTATAAGTTGAAAGGCAAAATAAAGGAAACATTTTCCGTTTATACGCTAATCAAGTGTTTCCCAAATATTAATTTCCCGTTTTGGTAACTATTAGATTCCATAACACACTAACAAAGTCGTGTTAAGTACCATTTCAACGATAAAGCGACGATACAGATTTTAATTTGATGTGAAGTCTTTGAATCAGTTCTGGTAATTAGCACAAGCGTGATGTATTTATTTTGCGAACAGCTTAATTTAATGACGCGAACAAAGAAGGGTTCATTATAGCCATGACGGCGACCTTTAACTATGCTTCCCTAATCGGTCAGTGCTCAAATACAACGTGAAACTAAAAACACGGACGCACACTGACTTCCGTAAACAACAACTGAAAAATATTATGAGAAGACGTTGACATTGTAATATCGTGCTGTTTTTTACGTACCGCAAGTAAACACCGTAGGCATGAACGCGAATATTTGCATGATACGCTAGCCGCGGAAGATGATAACATGCGGGCGCGAATTCGCTTTACGACCATTTATTCATCGTATTGGTTCTGTATAGAAACGACAATAAGCAATGAAGAGATACTTCTTTTGTTTCGGCGTACCTGTCTTAGATGGGTTTTGATATTTCTTGTGATAATTATATGCAGCGGGAACATTTACTTGCAAATATAAGTGCGCAATATTTCATGCTTTTTGGAATTAAAACTTACAAAAATAGTTTAATACTTGTATTTTATCAACATCATGATATTCATTCTTAGAAACAAATAACTATTTTATTAAGCCTGTCATAAAACAAATCGTTATGTAAATGTTTAATATTTTGTTAAAACGCCTGATTCTACTATTTCCATTTATACACTTTAAATGTATTTATAAATATTAAATAAACGCCTACTGTATAACGAAAGCGATAATATGCAATTGCAAAAAAGTCTACGACTTTATGTGCATATTTGTTTTATTTGTTTTACAAGACCGACAATGTAAAGACGAATTATAGGGAGATATTAAATGCAAATTTATAAATGCAATCAATTTTACTTATGGATACATGTACGTTAAGACAAACACCAACACATAACGTGTCTTATTGTGCGAAATGATATTTTTCTGCAACAATACAACAACGAACTCTAAGGATACCTGTTATCAAATATTCAGTTTGTAAAACGAGCATGAATATGCTTAAACGGAGGACTGATTCGATTGCTTAAATGGCAAAAGTACCCCTTATAGGGACCTTTAATATATTAAGTAACCAGATCTACAAAATAAATCAAATATTGCATGCATGTCCAGTTTAATTAAGACTAAACTCATTCAGTGAAGTTGGACAAAATATGTCTTAGCTAATTCATCAACGACCTGATGTACAATCATTATTAAGCGCTCAATTGGACTTTGTCTTGCAATCTGCTTCTAAAACCAATTTAGAAATGTTACTTGACACACAAATCGGCGTATAAATCTAATTTCGCATTGTATAAAATGAAATCTTCTTTTGATTAACTTTATATTGACCAGCCCACTAAGACCTAATATTTCAAATACATTCGAATTTGGGACACGTTCTGTATAAAAATATTATGGTTATACGAACCCCAGTTAATAAAATTATTATTTTTGTATTATTTATTGCACAGTTTAAATATATATCTTAACTTTGAAATGTTATTTGCAATGCTGGCGTGATAAATGAACTTGGAGAGATTAATTCGTTACATGCCTTCTTACTGACTCGGTAAGGTGGTACAGAAAGTCTCGGTCAGGTGGGACAGAAGGTTAAACAATATTGAGCCACGGCGTAGCGCTGTCTTACTGGCCATTCACGATGGAAAACAAGAGTCAGTTAATTAATATTGAGCGCGAGAGCAGCTCGATTTTACTGGCCCCGAAGAATCTGTGCAAATCGACTTAGATTGAGAAGTTATCGCCTTGGTATTGCCATGTTCGTATCCATATAAGCAATAGTTTTTTACGTAACTATCTCTAAACATCTAATTAAACCAATTTCATTTAATAAAATCACACAATATTCGTATTATATGTTTCTAGACGATATTGTGTACACCAGCTTTAACCAACCAGCAAAGCACATGCTAGAGACGATGCGTTTATAATCTCTACACATTTTATTTCATACTTAGGCGTGAATTGTTGAAATAAACCATTCTGGTATAATACTTTAATTTAGCTTAATGTCTGAAGTTATGTAATTCAGCTGTGGCGCTCAAACAATGACTTTTTTTGGTACTTTTTTGTGTATTTTTCTATTGTTTATTTTCATAATGTAGACAATAAGGTTAGAGACAAATAGAATAAATCCAATGTCACCATGGCCAGGTGGATAGTGCATTTGTCTACGGTGCAAGATGTGGAAGGTTCGAGCCCCACAAGGATGAACATTCTGATATGGCCAGAAACCTACCCATCAGCTAATTAACAGTAGGGGTACCGATTGCATCCCTTCCAATAGTCCGATATAAATGATATGAATGTGTACCAAACATTTTCATTAGTGAAGCTGTCCCATATTCCAATCTGGCTGGCCCTTAATCGCGAGACAATACACAATAATAAACACACACTTTACTTCTACGTTAAAATACGAGCAGTGATGGACACAACGGCCTTTTCACTTGGTTAAGGTTTACGTTAACATTACTGCATAGGCATATGTAACACTAACATTGTTTTCTCTATATCGACACAATCACTTCAATAGCAGCTTTGTAGTACATGTATACGAATTGAAATTTATTTCGATAAAATATACTTGTTTAATTGTGTTTGTCCATTAGGACATGTTGCGCCTTTTGTGCAAGAATCTCCTCCTAATAGCGTGTTTGTCTGTGAAAACACTGGAAAAATTGTCTGTACGTAGGTTTATTGGTTTTCTAATCACCTTTCACAAGTTAGCCATAAATGTGGCTCACTTTTATGCGTTTTCCGAAATGTTTTAATATTCAGGCATGAAAAATGTCTTTTGGTAATGGAAATTAAAAAAATGAAAGACTAGTTAACCAAATTGCTGTTTATAGTTTAATGTATTTTGTTCCTAACAAAGACTCAGTTTAGAACTGTAATGTTGTAAAGTTTGAATCAAAATGTATTTTGCAAATGCAATATGCAGTAGATTTGTTCTATAAAAGCAACCCCTATGGTTTTATTACACAATTAATGATCTACATTGTACACTGTCATGGTGTATGTGTGACTTTGATAAAGAATAATCAATATGCTGGGGGAGTAACAGCAGTGTTTTCAACAGCATGTGTACGACAAATGAGTACAAGCGTGTTTTTTTATCAACACTCAAGCGATTCAAACTGGAAAACAAATCTCAACTTTTCAAATATTCAAAAATTGCATATATTGGAAAAAAAAAGTATAGTTTCGGAGACAATGTGTATGTTGTTTTAAATCAATAATGATTGAAATTATTAAAAAGTTATTCCAATTAATTTCTTCTTCAAATATATTTGTGATAGTGATAAATACACCAATTAATCACATTTGGATTATTTTGAATAAACCACTTCGGCAGGTATCTCTATACCAGGCGAAAAATAACACATGCTATCTGTAAACCATCACTGACGTGATAACATACTATTGTATCTTCCCGCTGTCCCCCAGAGTTCCATTTAGACCTCGTTATGGTTTCGTGTTGGTTGTGATCTGGTTACTGCAATACTGGAACGAAATGTTCTGAATGGGGCGAAAATGTTTACTCGCAGAAGTTCTCGTTAAATCCCCCCAAAAGTTGTTACGACACTTTTTATACACCGAACAAGCGGTCGCCAAATCTATGTTTATGTTTCTTTGAATTGCTCAAATCTTCAAATCATATTTAAATACTTCACAATGTCTTACGAAATACTTCCTACTTTCGTACGACGTTCAAATCATATTGAACTATTTTATACCTTCTTACGACATTCAAATCATATTGAAATACGTCATACTTTCTTACGACATTCAAATCATATTACCATACTGCATACTTTTTTACGACGTTCCAAGCATATTTAAATACTTCACACTTTCTTACGACATTCAAATCAAATTACAATACTTCATTCTATTTCACGTCGCTCGAACCATAATAAATTACTTCACACTGTCTTACGAAATATGTTATACTTTCTTACGACGTTGCAATCATATTGAAATACTTCATACTTTCTTACGACATTTAAATCATATTGAAATTCTTCATACTTTTTTACGACGTTCAAATCGTATTAAAATACTTTATACTTTTTTACGACTTTTAAATCATATTGAAAACTTCATACTTTTACGACGCTCATATCATACTTAAATACTTCATACTTACTTAAGACATTCAAATCATATTGAAATACTTCATTCTTTTGTACGCCATTTAAATCATATTGAAATACTCCATACTTTTTACGACGTTCAAATCATCTTGCACTACTTTATATTTTGATACTTTTTATACTTCCTCTTCTCTTCTCTCAAATCGACAAATGTAATTATATTTGTGCGAATTTGATTAATATTGTTCTATTGTTTGTATTAATGCTTCTGAATGGTCACAGGGCATTTTATATGTCGAATGGCATATCTTCATGCGTGCATAAACGTCTGCATGTACTCGTGTGTGCTCATATTCTTGATAAAATAAAGTATATTTATATTGTATAGCTACTTTTGAATATTTATTGTATATGTTTTGCTTCGCAGTCGCGTTTGAAGTTTTCTTCGTGCAAAGAGAAATCGACATTAGGACGTTAACGCAATCAAGTAAGACAAACACGTTAAGAACTAACCACGCAACGAGAGACATAATCAGAAGGCGGTATTGGCATTTTCATCCAGTCAACTTTTTCAATTAGGCTGTTTGATGTAGTGGCTACGGGATAACTGAGAAATTGTTCTATTAATCGACAGTGGGCTTTTAACACTCAATATAACGGGGAAAATAGGATTTATATATTCTTTCGCACAGCTGTGTTATTTTATACTAAATACTTTTTGCGCATAGATGTCTGTAGACTCACTGTGATTGTAATTTGTATCGTGGAATTTTAGTTCACTAGATGCACACTTATCATATACATCGCAATAAGATTAAGAAATGTTGACAAACTATCGGGACTCTCAGATAGAAATGATATCTCGTTGCACGTGACCATTAGCATACTATTGGAGTAGAGTGTTGAAGGCGTCAGATTGAAAAAGTGACAGGCATTTTCTTGGCATTGATGTCGTTTCTCGTTCGGTGAAATAGTATAGTTAATCCCCTGCAAGATCGTAAATAGGTAGGACTAAAGAAAACATTATTGTTGAGAAAACAACAGTAGTACCAATTACAACTAACGCGTTTTTTTATATCTAATAAGACACCTTATGTGTTTGGTTATAAACAAGAGTTTTCATTTTCACATCATCATTAACACGGATTTGAGAAAAAATGCGACTTATCAGTGACATGGCAATACACTTTTACACATTTAATTCACGCAACGTTCAAACTTGAAGTCGACAACAATTGTGCTGATAGTAGGAGTAAGCTTCAAGAATTCAAGGATGACATCCGGCTGGCGTTTTGGTCGAAAAGGGAAAATCTTCACCCAACTGTTAACGATCGTCCATTGGCAAGGTGTGTAGTCAAGCTTTTGCTCTTTTACGTCATGAAACGTATTGTGTTAAGAAACACAATGTTGACATTGGTGTCACTGTAGTTGTCATACTTTAACGCCTTTTTAATACTTCTCAACATACATTTTAAGTCCACATTTGTTTTATCCTTAACAACACATTAATAAAACTTGTTAAATCCTTCTGACCTTTTCGCTGCCACTGTATGTGTAACATGCAGCTTAATTTGTATTGGGATGTATAACGATATGTTTGTGTAGAAACAAATATACAATATCTTTGTGTTGCATAAATGTTTCATATTTTTAAACAAAACACGTTATTGACGCCGCATGAGCGTGTCGTTGCATAGAAGTGTCACGTATCGTCCATGCGTTGTCACCTCATTGGCAACGCACAACCTATGGACAGGTCAACTGTATAATGCTTATAATGAATATGATGACATTGATGATTATGACGATTATGATTAGGACAATTGTTTTCGAGCGACGAAAAGGCTACATCATATGGTCTTAAATTTAATGTTAAACGCATATATTCCGAGGAAGCAGACTGCAGTAAGCAAAGACTGCGGTTCAAACCACAAATGTATAACACAATGCTGCTCGGGATAAGTTTATATAGCTCTATTATCTAGCGCTCTATACAAAATATTGGCAACTTTACGCGGAAACATTTTACCGACTCTTCACACTGATCGGACGAAATTCGTGTTCTTGCCACCCGCCCCCACACATACACTTGTAGCATTTAGTAGTCACCTGAAAGACATAATGGTGCACTAGGAACAAACAGGAGTGGTGGTGTTTCAAAAAGAAGCACGCTGTGCGGTGCGCGGAGGTACTCCCTTTGTTCGTTCATGGGGAGGCAGAACAGAGCACCGATGCAAGGGGCAACGCCTTAATTGTGAGGAAATTAATCAGTATATAGTAAGCGCTGAATTTTCTCGCTGTTTAAGGGCTTCATATAAGATGGACAATCGTAGACATCGTATACCAATGACATCTTGCCAGTCTCTCCCGCTTTCGCAAGGCAAATGTACCTGATGGCGCATAGGATGACACCATGAATGATTGTCGGATTATGGAACTAGATATATTGAATGAGTCAGATAAGTACCAGATAACTTTGAGACGCACGTTGACGACGTTCTTTCCTGTAAGCTTTGGTTAACGCAAAAGAACACAACGAATACATGATGTTTCTGAAATTAAACATTTGGGGCATTACTTTTCAACATACAGCGAGTAATTTATGTCAGAAAAGTTCAATCCACTGCAAAGACGATGTCCTCCATGAAACTTTATTTTATTTGGGAACTGTCTTAAAACACACAAGCGGACGGACGGGCGGATGGGCAGAATAGAAGTCCGATTCCGATTTACAGTACCACATACCCTAAAGAGTGTATATAGTTTATAAAAGGCTCTCGTGTGCATTTGCACCTCATAGACGGAGCCCTAATTATGCGGTGACAATCACCTCATAGAAGTAACAGAAACCTTTCACGTCTTCGTGACAACAAGCTTTTGCGGCGTCACACAAAATAAGTTAAAAAAAATATCTACTGAACTGTAAACGCCATAGTACATGAATAATATATACATATTAATGCAAACAGCGTTTCTTATGAACACCTTACCGACGAAAATACAAAACAAGTATGATAAAAATTGAAATTCCTACAATTGTAGGATAAAAAACTAAAAACAATCCGCACAAATAAGAATAATTATGTATATAGTTGTAAACAAGGAGTAGAATCAGGCATCTATTAAAGCACCTGTTTAAATGGCAAAACATAGCATGCAATTGGTTATAAAGACCGGTACCATCGATAACAACGTTTACTACGAAGGTTAGCATCCAACCTCATTTGCTTATTAATCTATGCGTCAGAAGGCTATGTCAAACTGTCAAGGAATTTATTAATCTTTTCCGATTGATTCAGTGACTAGCATGAACGGACACATCGTTGTGATGAATTGCTGATAAATCAACTCCACATTTATTTTAGATCATGCATCATTGATGGGTGAATCTATAACCACGAATCTTGACAAATTCGGAGCTGTTTGGTCGTTTTCAATTTGAAGTTATTTTGCGTATTCAATAAATAGAATGATTGGGAATATTCAGATACTCTACTATTTGAGTCGCTTATACTGTTTGGCGTAGAAGTGGCGGATCCAGGCGTGGGATAGGGATGGGGGATGTTCAAATGACATCTATCCTAAAAGTTCCTAAATATGGCCATAAATACAACGTTAGAAACGTTATTGTTTGTCGCTCGCTGATGTCTTTCAAAAACTGCACTTTACCTGTATTAAACGTTGTCTAAACCGAACCCACCAATGTAAGTCGAACTATATATTGAAATAAAACCGTTAATACTGTTCACATTAGCTTTTTCCACTCGTTTCTCTCGTTCAGGTTTTTAAACACATATATTTAGTATTCATTAAAACTAACGTTGCATTGCACGAGTCATATAATTGTTTACTTATCTTGGCTAAACGTAGATCAGATTTGCAACCGTCAGATTACCGTCATAATCTACAGAAAACACACTAACAAAAGTCGCACTATTGGAACTTTGGTTTTGCATTAAACACATGTCGGTTGTGTTTCTTCTACAATGGAAAGAGTCCATAGCAATACATTGGTTTTCGGAATCATCGAGATTTTCCTATACGATTCGTGTCGGCTTTTCTTATTATTTGCATGCTATCTGATGTAAAGGTTGATACAGTGAGCTTATTAGAAGTTGTAAATAACCTTACTCATATGCTGGTGCCGTTTCGAATTATCAGTTAAATTTTAAAAGTATAAAGTTTGTTCTTTCCGATTTATTTAAATTAATAAACGGTATTTGTCACATAAAATATTATTTTAGGTTAACTACATTATATATAGGAAGGATAATTTGTTGTTAGTTTTCAATAAGTCGAGTACATGTCATCACACAATTCATACATCTTGCCCAGATTGTAAAGTTATTCAAATTTTGAAGAAGATTTTATCTTTATTGTAAAATGTATATACAGAATATAAAGATGGCTTAGTATTAACACAAAATGGCTTATTCTTTTTTCTTAAGTCTTGTAACAACAGCATATACATAAAGAATGGTATTCGTCTTCTAAATCAAAAGCATTGCAACGTAAACAATAACATTATATTCGTGGAATATTATTTATGAGCATATCTGCCAGTTTGGATTCTCAATGGGTGTGCAGAGTCTCTTTATCTTCTTACAACAAATAAGCGTAGACGTCTAGGAAGCAATTGTAAATATTGTTCAGGAAGCAATTGTAAATATTGTTCATATTATAACGACAGACAGACAGTTTATTTCGACTTGTACAATGTACAACGTCAACAACATATAATGAAAACAGTATATAAATATTACATGTCTGACAGGGTGACAGTAAATTTGTCAACTTGAGGAAATACTGTCAACCGAGGCGAAGCCGAGGTTGACAGTATTTTTCCGAAAGTTGATAAATTTACTGTCACCCTGTCAGACTTGTAATATTTATTTTATTATACCGAAAAAAACTATTCAAACATGAACAATTTATATGAACCATGAACATTTTTTTTATATTATTGTTATATTGATAACATGCATCGGAACGACAAACCATTGGTTATTACCGCAATAACCAACGCTTACACGTCGATTATTTCGATTCTAACACGATTCTATTTATAAGTCACCCGCGACTTATTTAGTAAGGTTATACATGAAAACTGTATTAACCTAACTATACTTCTTTTACTTTTCCGCGAAAACGTGACGTCACCACAAAAATCAAAATGAAATGACGTCGACTTCATTCATGTGGACAATCAATGTGACGTCATACAATTTGTAAACATAAACAAAATGCATGCGCGAAAAGACAGTATAATTTTTTACCATTCCGCACGTGATTGCTAAGGTAGCGGGCGACAGTATTTTGTTGACAGTACATTTTTTCCCGCTGGGTCTGACAGTATTGCTATGTCACGATGGCCTATGGGAGTTTAGCATTGTGAATAAAAGTGAGGTATAATAATACAGTTTGTCAGCGAGTAAAGTGGCATGAGCATATTACGTGTAACAACAAAACACACAAATAAAAAGAGGGTGAACAATTTAAGCATTCTTGCATTTAGAATAGATGTTCGTACTTCAAGTGATTATTTAAAAAAAGGCATACATGTATTAGTTCTGTTCATTATTCGATTGCAGTAAACGTAAATACATGGATTTAATTTTGTAATAACATGTTTTTATGTATTTTTTTCTGATGTTTTCAAACGCCGGGCAAATACAAATACAGTGCAATTCATCTTCATATCGATCGAACCGCAACAAATGCAGTATCGTTTGTTTTAAGAAATAATTTCTTTTGTATTTTTTGTTTGATTATGTAATAGGTGGACTGATAATCTTAATCTAGTGAAAAGTTATCTCAAACTTCTCGATAGAATGTCTATGAAGGACTCATATTCAAAGTTGATTTTAAAATTTCGATAAACATCCAACATTGAATTGCTATTTTTACGTTATATACCAGTACGGTGCAAAGTAATCATATACTTTATCTTTTAAAGAGGTTTAAAATACGTTATACACATCAAATAAAGAACTGTTATTCATTGTCCATACCGCTCTTATTTAAAATTGTAAAACAATCTCAATTTGAACTCGCTTATAAAACTATTAACGTTTGGGTTTTCAAAAACATGACCAACTCCAAAATTACATTCACAGGTTCTTGACATTCGAGACCCAATTCGTATAACCTTTATAACAATCGTAAAAGGCTTTTTCGTAAACAATTTACATTAAAATATGTTTATTGTTTAGGATTTAAAAACTAATATTTTAGAATGTTAACAAATATAATTATGGAAGTACAATGAATATCTACCCAATTCTCTATAAACATCGACATTACATTTTAACCTGAAACAATCGTTTACATATATTACTGAACACAACACACAATACAAGATGTTAACTGTGTGTTTACAAACATACATACGTGCAGTCCATAAAGCATGATTAACGTAATGCGTATTTTTGTTTAATAAACAGAACTTTATTTTATGCGTTTTTATGTACGGCGCCATATTATGATGGTAGTGTTATAAGTGTAAACTCTGTGTGATGCGATACTATCAAGCACAATGTGGTTCACGATTGCAGACAATATTAAACCCACTGCGGTCATTTTATTAGCCGGTTTGTAACTTGTGAAAGTTATATACCTTAAAGACACGCAGCGAACGCTCATATACATCATTTAAACTGAGAAACAGCTGTGCGTGTATAATAATTTACAATATTTACAATCTTGAACAAATAACTTCGCGGTATCTTTTATTAAAAAGTCATAATATTCAAGTACATTTTATCTAAGGAGCTATATACAAATGTACTACTAATGGTAAAGTATTTGTGTCATTGGCAATTAAATTAAATACAGCATTTGCACTTGTTCGAAATAAACGATGAACACTCAACCGAAGCGACAGCATCAATTTGAGGCTCGTCAAGTCCATCGAAGACGCTCTACTGGTCAGCATATTAAAAGTAAGACTGACAGTTCAAATGAGAATGGGCTGTTCAGAAAACGTTCATGGTGCGTGTCAAGAAGCATAGGAAAAATCTTCGATCAGTTCCTCACCGCTATTCATTGGCAAGGTCGGTAGTTTCTTGGTTATTTATATGATTTTTATGTTGATAAATTTATTTAAAAAAATATATATACGGTAGATTTCAATAATATGATTAGGTTAAAATTAGAGGAGAAAAAATGATATGTCAACAAAGGGACAACATTGAACACGTTACATACACATTTTCAATAATTTGAAAACATTGCATAATCTTATATAAGGCCTTTAAGAATAAACCAGAAGTAACAGGCACACCAACACCACTTCCAATACCAACACTAAAATGAAATATATACACATTTGTTTAAAGTGATATGTGGTGCTACATACAATGTTAATAGAGGATATTTGTTGGATTCGGTGTAATGTCGATTTTAATTCAATAGTGATCATATAT